>CAUYON010077207.1:0-42271 GCA_963573935.1 Arctocebus calabarensis
TGATCAAGAAAATGCCATGAAGGCTATCTGTAACAGTACGATGAAAACATTTCTGAATGTATATGAATCATGCCCTATGATTGCACCAATGTACAGAATTATGATTCAATAAAATTATAAAAAAAAAAAAAAAAAAAAAAAGAAAATGCCATGAAGGCTATCTGTAACAGTACGATCAAAACATTTCTGAATGTATATGAATCGTGCCCTATGATTGCACCAATGTACAGAATTATAATTCAATAAAATTATAAAGAAAAAAAAGAACTTGTGTAATATGTTTAAAGTATGCATCTCGCATGTACTATTAAAAGGGAAGCCAAATAAAACCTCATAAATTTAAACATATGTATATCCTCTACTTCCTCTTCTAACCCCAACAGATAACCAATTCAGGTCACTGTTGAGGCTCACTAAATCTCTGGCCTTCTACCTCCTCAACTCTACAAACACATATAATACAATCGATGCAGCATAAAGGAAGGTTACTATAGTAATACATAAATCAAGTTGCTGCCTATGTAGGATGCACTTAATAATGATGTATTTTGGAAATGTTCTACAAAGTGTTTATAAAAATGGATTTAAATAATCTTAAAAATGTACCCCTTTGCATCCTAATTTTCATATGCTGACTTGTGCCCCTCACTTACTTTCTCTGTAAAATACAAAATACTAATTTGATTACAGACATTGTAAATCATATTTCCTCCACTTTGTTTACTTCCTTAGAGTCTAGTTTTCTGTCTATAGAGAATGACACTGATCTGAACCATAATCTTTTGCAAACAAGCATGTTCTTGTTTTCTTGGTTATAGCTTCATTAGATAAAAATTTAAATTTTGTAGGGTACTGTTTTACATAATATATAAAATTTATGCAAGCCCAATAGTATTTGGGAAATTTGTCCCTTAAGGAAAATAAATGCAAACAAGCAAAGGACCCATATAATATCCAGAAATACATCTTTTATTATGCTTTCCATTATAGTTATTTCATTTTTTTATAAATTGAAAGTTTACAGCATCCCTGAGTTGAGCAAGTGTGTGGGCTTCTTGCTACCAGCAGCATCTCCACATGTGTGTACTTATTGTCTCTATGTCATATTTTGGTAATTGTCACAATATTTCAAACTTTTGTTTATTAGTATGTATACTATGGTGATCTTTGATCAGTAATCTTTAATGTTACTGCTATAATTGTTTTGGAGTACTAGAGACAGCTTCCATAGAAGAGTGTGTGTTTAACTGATAAATATGCATGGTCTGAGGATCCCATCAGCTGACCATGTCCCCATCTTTCTCCATTTCCTGGATACTCCCTATTCTCTGAGATACAGGAACACTGAAATTAGGCAAATTACAAACCCTATAATGATCTCTAAGTTTTTAAGTTAAAGAAAGAGTCATACATCTCTAATTTTATTTTTTTATTATTAAAACATAGCTTTGCACATTAGTGCAATCAAGGGGTACAATGTGCTGGTTTCATATACAATCTGAAATATTTTCATCAAACTTTTTAACATAGCCTTCATGGAATTTTCTTAGTTATTGTATGAAGACATTTGTATTCTGCATTTAGTAAGTTTTGCCTGTACCCTTCTACGATGCACTATAGGTGTGGCCCCACTAATTACCATCCCTCCACCCAACTTCCCTCCTCCTCTCCCCTCCCTTGCCCCTTTCCCCATATTCTTGTGCTATAATTGGGTTACAGCCTTCATATGAAAGCTATAAATTATTTTCATAGTAGGACCGAGTACATTGGATACTTTTTCTTCCATTCTTGAGATACTTTGCTAAGAAGAATATGTTCCAGCTCCATCCATGTAAACATACATCTCTGATTTTAAATCAAAAACTAAGAATGATTGAGCCTAGTGAGGAAGGAATGTTGAAAGCCAAAAAAAAGAAGGAAAAATGCTAAGCCTCTTGCACCAGTTAGCCAAGTTGTGGATGCAAGGAAAGGTTCTTTAAACCAATTAAATCCACTGATCCAGGTAATACATGAATGGCAAAAAAAAAAGCAGAGTAGCCTTATTAATAATATGGAGAAACTCTCAGTGGTTTAGATAAAATATTAAACCATCTACATTTCCTTAAGATAAAACCTCATCCAGAGCAAAGACCTAACTATCTTTCATTTTGGGAAGGCTGAAGGAAATTAGGAAGCTGCAAAAGAAAATCTGACTCTAGCAGAGGTTGGTTCCTGAATTTGAAGGAAAGAAACCATCTCTAAAGCATAGAAGTACAAGATGAAGCATCAAGTACTGGTGTAGAAGCTGCATCAAATTGTCCAGAAGATCTAGCTAAGATCATTGATGAAATTGGCTGCATCAAATATATTTTAAATTAAATATATTGATACTAGACGAAGATGCCAACGAGGACATTCATAGCTGGAGAGAAGTCAACCAACACCTAGCTTCAAGTCTTGGTATGTTTGGGGCTAATATAGCTGATGACTTTCAGTTAAAGCCAATGTTCATTTATTATTCTGAAAATCCTGTGGTCCTTAAGAATGAGTCTAAATCTATTCAGTCTATGCTCTATAAATGAGAGAACATCGGCCTAGATAACAGTACATCTATTTACAACATGGCTTATTTGCATATTTTTAGTCTACTATTGAGATCTATTAGTCAGAAAATAAGATTCCTTTCAAAATATTACTACCTGTTGACAATACACCTCATCACCCAAGAGTAATTTAATTTGCCATGCCTGATAACACAACATCCATTCTGCAGCCGGTAGATCAATTTTGACTCTCCTATCTCATTTAATAAATACATTACCTAAGGCTAATGCTCCTATGGATAGGGATATTTCTACTGAATCTGAACAAAGTAAATTCAAAACATTCTGGAAAGGATTAAACATTATAGATGCCATCAGGTACATTCATGATTTATGGGAGAAAGACAAAATATAACATTAACAGAAATTTGAAAGAAGCTTATGACTTTGAGGGGTTCTCAACACATCAGTATAGAAAGTAACTGCCAATGGTGGAAATAGTAAGAGATAAAGTTAGAAGTGAATCCTGAAGATGTAACTGAATTGCTGAATTCTTATGATAAAATGTTAACAGATGAGGATTTCTTTCTTATGGATAAGTAAAAAGGTGTTTTTTTTGAGATGGAATCTACTCCTTGTGAAGATGTTATGACCATTCTTGAAATAACAACAAATGATTTAAGGAGGTAGGGGGTGGGAAAATGGAAGAGCAGAGAGAGGGAAGGAGGAAGAGGGGTGGGAGAAGGGACAAACAAAGAGAAAGAAGGAGGGAGGGTGTGGAGGTTTCAGTGTGTGCCACACCTTTTGGGGGCAAGACACAATTATAAGAGGGACTATACCTAACAAATGCACTCAGTGTAACCTGGTTTCTTGTACCCTCAATGAATCCCCAACAATAAACAAATTAAAAATAAAATGAAATGAAATGGAATAAAATAACATAATGGTCTAGTATATTTCATAAACATAGTTGATATGGCAGTGGCAGGAGTTGAGAGGATCAGTTCCAATTATTAAAGATATTATACTGCAGGTAAAATGCTATGGAATAGCATCACACACTACAGAGAAATCTTTCATGAAAGGAAGAGACATTTAACGTGGCAAATTTCACTGTTGTATTATTTTTTTTTAAATTGCCATGCCCAGGAACTGAGGCAAGATGGTGGTGGAGAAACAATTTCTTTGCAAACGGACATGGTGAGATTGGGGAGAGAAGACTCCAGGAACCTCTGGCTTGTGGGATTTGCCTAGAAAAACCCCTTTGGAGATTCAGGCAGACATCAAGAGACTTCTGGACCCCAGGAGGAGGACAAAAGCAATGGAAAAGTGGTAAGTGTTTGCGTTCAGTCTGAGGCAGTGGAAGCAATATAGTAATCCCTTATGTCAATGGGCAAGAGAGATGAATAGAACCTTCTCTAAAGAAGACAGATTAATGGATAACAAACATATGAAAAATGCTCATAGTCCCTAATTAGTAGAGAATTGCAAATTAAAACTACCCTAAGTTATCCTCTAACCCCAGTGAGCATAGCCCACATCACAAAATCTCAAAACTGCAGATGCTGGCGTGGATGTGGAGAGAAGGGAATGCTTTTACACGGCTGGTGGGACTGAAAACTAATGCAACCTTTTTGGAAGGAAGTATGGAGAACCCTCAAAGAACTCAAACCAGACCTCCCATTTGATCCTGTAATCCTATTAGTGGGCATCTACCCAGAAGAAAATAAATCCTTTTACAATAAGAACACCCATACTAGACTGTTCATTGCAGCTCAATTTACAATTGCCAAAATGTGGAAACAGCCTAAATGCCCACCAACCCAGGAACAGATTAACAAGCTGTGGTATATATATACCATGGGATACTATTCAGCCATTAAAAAAGATGGAGACTTTCCATCATTTGTATTATCCTGATTGAAGTGGAACATATTATTCTTAGTAAAGCATCATAAGAATGGAGAAATAAGAATCCTGTGTACTCAACTTTGATATGAGGATAATTAATGACCTAGTACATGGTGGGAGGTGGGAGAAGGGGAAAATAGAGAGAAGAAAGGAGGGAGGGGGATGAGGGGTCATAGTGTGTGAAACACATGTGGGGGTAGGACAATTATAAGAGGGATGTTACCTAACAAATGCAATCGTGTAACCTGGTTCAAAAAACTAAAAAAAGAAAAGAAAAAAAAGCAAAAAGAATAGGCTACTCACCCTATAAAATACTATATCATAGGACCCCTCCCATTTGAAGAAATTTACCAGGGACCCTGAGAGAACTGGAAGAAACAAAATTTACTAACTTACTAACTAAGATCACTGGGAAAAATAACAACAACAACAAAGCTTTCAAAATGGGTGAATGATAGACATCCTGTTTGTCACCCCTAGTTCATCCCCACTCTCTAGGTAACCAGGTGTGGATAAAAGATTGGATCCTGAGCCTACTGAAACCCTGATGAAAAGGCCACTACTTGGTGATCCTGTCACACCAACAGCAGTGAAGGTGAATGGCATCCCTGCCTGGATACACCAGTCACGTGTGAAATCAGCCAGCGATGGGGAGTAGACAAGTCAATGACACCCAGAGCATCCCCACCATCTTACCCTGAAAAAACAGACTACAGCCCTGTCCCAGTCACACACCAGGAGCTGATTGGTCTATCTATGCACAGCAGAAGCTTGAGGATGAGCAGCAGAGGCATGAGACTGATCACTGACTCTTTGCTTTGGATTTTTTCACCTTCTTCCTTTAATCTTAGGTGTAAGATATGATGAAGGTTGTGAAAAATGTATCCAAAAGGTAGCCCAAAATAGACAAACTGTCAAAATTTTGTTATTGGTTTACTCTTACTATGAACATACAGTAAAGCCTGAAGGTACTTGCATATATAACAGCCAATATCAGATATGTGTGCCCCCCAGTGGGCCAGCTGTTTGCTACAATCCTTCTGAACCCCTAAGGCAAACTGAAATTGCTATGTGGTATGCTGATATCCCTAGAAAGACAAAAAAACTTGAGTTATAACAGAAGGAATGCCTAAACAAATTAAAAAAAATCATTAATAACAATTTTGCAATATAGAGATATATATATTTCTGAAGAATTATTTCTATGTATTTCATATTTTCTGTTATGTTAACTTTAATTCTCTAATTGTTAACGGTATACAATCGATATTTGTACATTGAACTTAAAAAAATAAAATAATGGTAAACATTAAAAAAAAAAACACGGGTGATGGGGTGATGCCTGTGGCTCAAAGGAGTAGGGCGCCAGCCCCATATATTGGAGGTGGGGGGTTCAAACCCAACCCTGATCAAAAAAACCAAAAAACAAAAACAAAAAAGCACACCCACCCAAAGCTTCAGCAACCACCACCCTCATCTGTTGCATACTGGCACGAGAGAGGGACTTCTCGTGACCTGGCACAAGGACGGAGAGTTGACCTGAGTGGAAATGGTGGAAAATTGATAAATTAAGCCAGAAAGATGGGGAGAGGCAAAAAAAGACAGGAGATTCGAGATACTATGGTGTCTGGAGGACCGACACTGCTGATGACTACAGATGCCACTAAACCGTGGAAACAGCTTTATTTATACAGTATCTTAACAAGGTTGCATAAAGCTTAGCACATGATATAGAGATCAACCTTAAAGAGGAAAAACTGTGTGCTTGTCAATAACAAAGTATGCATGGACTACGTGACTTCTGACAGGTGAAAATAATGTTGTTAAGGGAGGAGAGTGGTTGGGGGTCACTCCTTGAGCATTTCCCAGGCTGTGCACGCCCTGTCGCCCACAGCCCACTCCTCACACTGATCAGCCAGCAGCCATGAACATTGAGGCAAGACCTTCCTTCCATTAGCAAAAAGACTGACTTGCCAAAGACTCAGATGATTATCAGCTTTTAGCAATAAAGTATTTTAATTAGAGTATGTCTGTTATTTTTTAGACATAATGCAATTGCACACATAATAGACTACATAACACTGTAAGCATAACTTTCATATGCATTGAGAAACAAAAATCTTTGTGTTACTTGCTTTATTGCAAAATTTGCTTTGCTTTACTATGGTGGTCTGGAAACCATTCTGCAACATGATTGAGGTATGCTTGTAGCTGTCTGTACATGATACACATAAATAAAGGAGTCACAATGTGGTTCATTAAATAATGCATTTTCTTCTTTGGAATTATTAATAGAATTGATTTTCTTATAAATAATGGTCCCATAATTACCATTTTCCTCTTGTACAAGATCCTATAACTGTTCACACTGTACTCGGTAGCCCCTGAGCTAATCTTAAACTCTGATTCTGGGACCTTAAACCCAGTTTCATGTTATTGGCCATAACAACAATAAAAGATGAATTCTTGGTGAGCTCCATTCAATTAAGTTCCCTACTAATAACTCATCTGATATTCCAAGGGCCCTTTGTCATGGGCATCGCATAATAATTAGTTTAATATACATAAAGCCTATTTACCTTGATTTGCCCCTTTCTCTTGCAGTACCAGAGACGATAGCAAAACCAATGCAGTCGCAGATTGTTCTGATGCCAACAGTAAGAAAAGTAATTGCAGATATGTACCCTCAATTTATGAACTGGCAAGCACTGCTGAAGTTAAACTATTCAAGCACATTTAGAAGTGGACACTTTACCATAAACAAGAATTAGGCTTGGAACTAGGAAAAGGATCTCACTGTGAAAAGCATGCACCACTATAGCAAGCAATCTTTATTGAAAGGGCTTTTATGTTAATAAAATCTATAATGCATATTTAGGATATTCTGCATGCATTATGTCATTGAAACCCAGTGTATGTACTGCCATAGAATTCAGATCCAACTCAATAATTTGTGCAATTCTACAAGCTGTATATTCACCAAAATTTTACATTCTCTGTATAGCAAGATGTGACTTCACTTATGTGAACAAAATGTAACATTTCTAATGTGTGTTTCAGAATGCAGCCCCAAACACATGAATAAAGGAGATAAATACAGAAATATCATTCAAGAAACCTTAACTAATAAGCTGTGAAGACAAAAACAAAACCCAACAAAAATAATTTCTAAGTTCATGGTACAGGGGAACAAATACCATCTTTTATCTTTGAATTTTTTGAGTGGATCTGTGATAAATATTACATTTTGTCTCTGTGAAGAAATTGCTTGGGATAGTTTTGTAATCCAGGCTGACAAGATTCCAATAGATTTCCTACAGTAAATATAGGAAGAAACAAAAAACAAGAGATAATTAGATGGCATTATGCATGCTATGTTTACTTGCGAGACATTTTAATGTTATCTTTAGAATTAATAGAATTAATAATATTTGATAGCCTATAGATAAGGCCTTTAGAAAATCTGAATACCATCAGCTTTTACTGAAACTTAAAGAATCCACCACTGCAGATACACACACACATACATATATATATTTATATATGCATTCTTGGCAACTCTAATGCAGACTCTCATGTAGATAAATTTCAAATGTCCTCCTTTATAAAAGATAAACTGCCACCTGAAAGAAAAACTGTTATATGTGCTTCCCTGTGGTTCAAAAATGAAGATAAAGTGTCCTTTTTGGAAATGTCTCAAATTTGAATAGTAATAAGAAATTATAACCTTTTTACCTGGGCTCTGCCTAGAATAAAATCTCCTAGGCAACTGAGTTAAGTTGAGCAATGTCAAAATCATGAAAGAAAAAGCCACTTATTGATGATCCATTGATTCCTTTTACCAGCATAAACGTAAGTGAAAATAGTTGTAACAATGGTTGTGATTTACTTAATGTGGGGTGAAATTATAGATCGATAGCTAAATCTGATTCTAATAATTCTTAATCATCTAATTTGAAGTATGATCATTTCCCATTTATGTAATCTAGCTTCATATTTGTGAAAACAATGGAAATTTGTCCAAGTACTTAGTTGATTTTTCTGTTTTCCTCAAATTTAACTTCTGGAGTTTTTCAGTATCTTGTTTATATATAAAAGTCATTTTTCATCTCTACATTTGCAGTTTGTGAAGGTCAAATTAAGGTTCTCCTATAATCTACCAATGTGCAAACGCCAAGTACCAGTGTTTTTGTTTTTTTCCCTTTAATCTCTTTGCAATAATGGGAGTGAAAAGTCAGTTATTCCTTAAAAACCAAGATTATTTGTCATAGACATCTAATCAGAAGCTAGTATACGACTCCACAATGTGATAACATTGTGCTATCAAAAATTCCCTTCCATATGGGAGTGTAAAAGGCACTCTACTTCATCTCACCAGTAGGGCTTCCTTAAATGATGTTTTTGGTGGCAGACATATAAAATAAAACTTCTTTAATTAGAAATGAATGACTCAAAATTGGCCCCATCTAAAGTTAGTTGGAAGTCATAGCAATAGGAATTCCTCCAAAAATTAATTTCAATACTGAATCTGAATATGTCAATTCTACTCAGATTTGCAGCTTTTTTAGGACCCTAAGATTGACCCTAAGTATTTATTTTTAGTCTGTAATATTTAAACAGAAAGATTAAACTCTAGAAATAAGCCCTGTTAATGCTGTTGCACATTTCTTACTTTGCTCTATTCTTGAAACCTGATTTCAACAAATTAAACGCAATATTTAAGAGTGGTTTATATGAGAACATGTGAAAGCATAGGGTTCAAAGCAAAATCTTCTGGGTTAAAAATATCATTTGACTCTGATATTTACAGACTATACAAATGTGTGATCAATTAAATTTTGACTCGTTCCCAACTGCATTAAATGGGATTAAAATAATTATTTTGTAGGGATATTTTAATGTGAAAATGATGCAAAAGTACTATATAATCAGAGGCAGTTAATACATTACCATTGTCATGTTACTTTCACATTTATTGGTTTATTCCTCTACAATAGCATAATAGAGCTGGTGGAGAACTAAAATTATAGCCATTTGCAGATGAAGACTCTGTGACTCAGAAAGTTTAAGTCATTTGCAAATAAAATCAAAGAATTCTGTTGCGACTTGAATTTTGGACCTAAACCCAGTGCTATTTTTCCCCACTATTCTATGATACCCATTGGATATCAATGCAATATCAATGGGCTCTGAGGCATTCCTTATCCTCCTACATAGGAGCATCATTTTAATAAAATATTTTAGTTAGTACAAGCCAAATGTCATATTTTAGTTTAATTCAGTCATTATCTGTAATGCTTTAGACACAGATTTTAAAGAGAAGCTTTAGTCTTTGATAGTCTCTTTCTCTATTCTTCTGTCAAGCATCTATCCTTCAAAGTCTACTAGAAGTCATCCACTTTTTATTCTAATCCATTGCAAAATCAATTAGTTCTTTGAAACAGTTACCCTAAGTCTTACTCATTGTAACTGAATCGTACTCATAATAATAATCAACATTTGACTAGAGAGTAGAGTCTACTCTAAACAGGTAAAGTTAACTGTACCTGAAAGACAAGCCACTTTACTGCCACAGAATAATTTCTCCTTCTTAGAAAAATGAAGTCTGAGAGCCAAAAACAGCCAATAAAATTAGAGGTAAATTAGAAGGTGGCTTAAAAATGTTTAGAGGAAACTTATTAATTATCTTAAGTTTTTATTTATTAATCTTTACCAACCTATCAATCTAAATGATATGTTAAAAGCTTCCTGAGAATCATTATGATTAACACATACTCATTGCATTCCTTGTTGACTTTTAAAACAGCATTATTGAGGTAACATTGACATTTAATAATTTTAAAATATACATAATGTATTCAATTTGATAAATTTTGATATATGCATACACTTGTGAAATCATCACCAGAATCAAGACAGTGACTGTAATATCCATACAGTCACAATTTTCTCCTGACTCTTTGCAATTTTTTTCTCTCCCTATGTCTTCCAAAACCTCCTCTTCAAGCAACTGCTGGGCAATTTCCAGGCACCATAGATTAGTTAGCATTTTCTAAAATGTTATATAAATGGGGTCATGCAATATGCACTCTTTATTGTCTGGCTTCTTTCACTCAGTGTAATTATCTTCGGATTCACTCTTATTGTTGCTTCTTATCAACAGTTTACGTCTTAACAGACTGAAAACTAAATTAAGGCAAGGTGAATGGACATTGAGCAAAGCAGGCAGGATGAAAATGTTGCCTTGGATACTATCCGATAAAAGAAAGATGCATAAGGAAAATTGTTGGAGGCAAACGGAATAATTTATATCTCTATTGACACTTAACTATGGCCACATTACCTTAACAATTTTTGGTAAACTGTAAAGAATGTTAGATAGTGTTGAAGTAAAGAAGGCCACACAATGAACCACTGAATAGGGTGGCACTGGGGAATAGCTTAGAGAAAACACCCTTTCCCTGCTTCATGTACCACTAAAATTGTATCTAGGAAAATAAGAAGAAGTGGCAGATGAGATAGATAAGGCTCTTTTGATGGTAATAGCTACCTTCTATATTTAACTAGAGAATCTTGGCTTTCCAGTGACACCCCTTTCTTATAACATTGTCAGAAATGGTGCCTTCTGAAATCTAAGCCACCCCAGGCTTGTCATGACCTGGAGGAGCACTACATTGACCAAAGAAAGCTGATGAGTATGGCACCTCATTGAACTGAGGAGAACATAGAGGAAAAAAGCAAAAGCCTTAGGGTAGACTACTGTTGGCTTCAATGTGGCAAAAGTGATAAGGAAACTACTGGAGCCCAAATACATTTTTGAACAAATATGACAAGCACTCTAGGAAGAGATAGGAAGACAACCTGTGAACCCGGGGCCTGAAGAGGTGGCCATGAGGGGCAATGTGAGACAACCACATCCAAGCTCTCCCTCTTCTTTCACACATATCCCCCTTGCAATGTCTACCTGTTCTTGTCTAGCAGGAATCCTCTCCACTCCTCACAAAGCTGCCTCCCCACTCAGCCCCCATCTTCTTATCCCAAATCAATTCGCTTCTAGGCTTACCCTATGTTCCTACCAGGTGCAGAAGACAGGGATGGTTAAAAAAAGTTTGCTTCAAGGGACTTCAAAAATTTCTACTCAAACTATTACCATTGATTCAGGAAATCTAAGAGAGTAATAAGATCACGGTCTCAATAAAACATGTAATAGATGTCAGCAAAGTAAGAACAAAAAATCACTTGAGAATTTCACCTTCCCAAGTAATTTCATATGCATAACAAGGACCAGAGACCTAGTACTATCTGCTGCCTCTCTACACGACCTGCGGAGATATGGCCAACTATGTAGGCACCAAATCTTACAGTAACAAGGAAGGAAGGGAAAAGGCAGACATATGTGAAGAGAGGGAGGTGGGATGCTTCAGGGATAAAGGCAGGTCATAACCAACAAGTCAGAATTAGGCAAATACTGGGGGAAAGGACTGGTTGAGGACTAGACACTGAAAGCAAACTTTCTTCCTTAATATTTTATTGTGCAGATAAGGAGGAAAGGGTTTGTTTTTTCTACATGTGTGGGAAGATAGAGAGATGCAGAGTGGTGTGTCGTATGGGGGGAGGCAGTGCCACTTACAAAAATTGTAAAGAAATTGCCTTCCGGCCACATATGTGACAGTAGTGACTGATGCATGTCACCCAAGCAAATGAGGGGTCTCAGAAGGAGCAAAAATATCACACTACTGTAAGGACTACACACTTAAATATAGGCTTTGGAGCCCATAAACCAAACACTACTTCGACCTTTTTCTTGCTAAGAAACTTGGTATGGAGCAGTGGCCTATTAAAGGTAGGGCAGTGGAAGTGACATAGCCTATGGGCAGACAGTAAAGGGAAGTATTTTCTACAGAGGATTTCAACACAAGACTAAAATTGAGGAATGGCCAATCTTGTTTTCACTGTTACCTACATACTCCAACATTTTGTAATGATGTCAGTGACAAAATACTGTCCCTTCCACCCAAAATACTTGGTTGTTAGCATTTCTCAATAAGCTTTTATATTTTCAATGAACAATATAATCTAAAAAAAATTGAAAATACTGAATTATAATTGACATGTCACAAACTACACAAGGACTGCAATTTGATAAGTTTTGACCTTTGTATATACCCATAAAGCCATCACAATAGTCAAAACATGCACTTATCCATCATCTACAGAAGTTTTTTTCCTAACCATTTATAAACTCTTCCTTGTGCCCCCTCAGCATCCCTGTTGCCAAATAACCACTGACCTGCTTTCTGTCACTGTATGTTAGTTTCTATTTTAAAAGTTTTATATAAAATGAATCATTTAGTATATTTATTTTTACTAAGAAAAGTAATTTGATGATTAATCCATATGCCACGAACATCAATGGTTCATTCATTGTCTATGATAAAGTAGTACTCCGTTGTACAAATACATCAAGGTTTTTATCCATGCATCTTTTGATGGATATCTGTTGTCTTTCCAGTTTGGAATATTCACAAATAAAGGTGCAATAAACATTCATGCACAGCGTTATATGGACATATGAATTATTTCCTTTTTGAAAAATACATGCAGAGTGATTTGTTGATAAAGTATTTGTAGTTTAACTTTATTTTTATAAAAGAAACTGCCTAATTGTTTTTCAGTGTTATTCTAATATCAGCAATGCATGCCTGAGAGTTCTGGTGCTCCATGTCCTTGTCAACTTTTCGTATAATCATACCTCAGTTTTAGGCATTCTTATATGTGAATAGTGGCATCTCATTGACAGTTTTGATTGCATATCCCTCATGAGTAATGACACTGAGTATCTATTCATGTGATTGTCTGACATTGGTGTCTCTTTTGCGGAAATGTGTCTGTTCAAATCTTTTGCCTATTTTGTGTTGGGTTGTTTGATTACTTAACATGGACATTTGAGAGTTCTTCACATATAAATATTTTTCTATATAAAGGTGCAAATCTTTTATCACTTATGGGTTATGCAAGTATTTTATCCCACTCCAGTCTGTGCCTTGTCTCCTCACTGTAAGTTTCTTTCAAAAGCTGAAAATCTTACTTTGGATGAAGTCAAATATATCATTTTTATTAATAAATTACATATTTTTGTCCTTAATTTGTTGACTAATCCTACATAATAAAGATTTCCTCCTATACTTTCATAAGAACTTTTATTCCTTTAGTTTTTCTATTGGGACATGTAATCCCTTTTTAGGGTTTTGTATATGGTATGGAGAATTTATCAAAGTTTTGCTTTGTTTTGCTTTTCTGCAGATGGATGCCCAATGGCTTTAAGACCACTTATTGCCGTGTATATCTCTTCTCTAAAATGTTTTTTGTAATTTTATAAAAAAGTCAGTTTTTCAATTACTTGTGGAACTATTTCTGGACTCTCTGTTCTGTTCCACTGATCTATTTTCCTATATTTAAGCAATTACAAGCTGTCTTAGGTATTGCTTTACAGTAAGTCTTGAAACAAGGTTGTGTTCATTGCCCAATGTTGTCCCTTTTTAAAAAAAAATTATTTTGGTTATTATAGGCTCTGTTCATTTGCACAAGAATTTCAAACTGAGCATTTCAATTTCTTTCACAAGCCTGGTGGAATTTCGATTGGCATTTTGTTTAATCTATACATCAATTTGTGAGGATGAGTAATGAATCTTAAAATCATGAACAAAGTATGCCTCTGCATTTATCTAAGTCTTCTTCAATTTTTCTCAACTGTTTTGTAGTTTTCAGTGAAGAAGGCTTATTCATCTTTGGACAACTGTATCCCTAAAGATTTTATATTTTTATACTATTGCACTAATATTGCATTTTATTCCAGTTTATCATTGTTCAATATCTACCCATCTACCTAGGATTAAGCTGTTCATTGATTTTATATTATCTTTTAAATATATTTTTAGATTTGATTTTCTAACATTTTGTGATGCATTTTTGTGGCCATAATCATAAGTGATACCGAGGGGTACTTTTCTATTCTTGTATGATCTTTGGTTTTGGTACCAGGGTACTGCTTGCCTTGCAAAATGAACTAGGAAGTATTCCCTCTCCTTCAACTTAATGAAGGAATTAGTGTAGAATTGGTATTATCTGCATTATTTCTTGTTTTAATATTTAGCGTAATTCACCAATGAAACCATCTGTGCCCATAGTGTTCTTTTTTGAAAAGTTTATGTTGAACATTTATGTTCAATTTCCTTGATATAAACATAATTTTTCAGATTACCTGTTTCTTCATGACTAACTTTTGGTAATTTGTGCTTTTTTGAGCAATATGTCCAGTTCATCTAAATCTTCAAGTTTATAGTTCCAAAATTATTCATAACTTTACTATTTTGTCCCTTTAGAATCTGCAGAAGCTATAGTGATTTCATCTCTATAAATCTTGATATTGATAAATTTTGCTTTTTTCTGATCAGTCTGGCTAAAGGTTTATCAATTTTATTGATATTGCCCAGGAAGCTGTGGTTTCATTGATTTTTCCTTACTGATTTTGTTTTTAATTGAATTGATTTCCACTAATTTCTTCATTTTTCTCTCTTCAATTTTAGTTTCATTTATTCTTACTGTTCTTGTATCTTAAATTTGAAACTAAAGTCATTAATTTGAAACATTTCTTCTTTTCTAATACAGAAGTTGGGTAATATAAATTTCTATATAATTGCCGCTATAGATACATTCTATAATTATTGATAGATTGTGTTTCATTTTATTCAATGAAATGTTTATTTCCCATTTTGCTTTCTTATTTGACCCTGTTTTATTTAGAAGTATGTTATAAAGTTTGCAAGTATTTAAGACCTTTGCAAAGATCTTTTGTTATTGATTTTGAATTTAAATCCATTATGATCTATCTAAATAGCAATTTTGTATAACTTGAATGATTTTGTATTTACTAAGATCTATTTTAAAAGGTGTTTGGATAAATGACCTCTGTATACTTGAAAAGCACGCACATTCTGCTGTTGACTGGAATGCTTTATAAGTGCCAATTTGGTTAATTTGCTTCACTCTCTACATACTTGGGTTGATTTTGATGAGAAATAAGACTCTTCTTATATTTGTTTTTTGGTATATAACTTTTAAATTTTTATTTTCATGACTGTCTGATTTTGAGCAATTTTATTGTCATGAACTTTGTTTTTTCTTCTTTTTTGTGTGGTGTTTATTGAGTGTCTAGTCCTGTGGGTTTATGGCTTTCTTCAAATTCAGAGAATTTTTAGCCATTATTTCTTCAAATATTTTTTCTGTGACCCCTATCTATCCTTCAAGGACTCCAATTGTACATAAATTTGCCTTCATAAATGTGTTCCACTGTTGAATATTTCTCTATTCATTTTTATTTATTTATTTATTTATTATTATTAAATCATAGCTGTGTACGTCAGTGAAATCAAGGGGTACAATGTGCTGGTTTCACATACAATCTGAAATATTTTCATCCAACTGTTTAACATAGCCTTCATGGCAATTTCTTTGTTATTGTATGAAGACATCTGCATTCTGCATTTAGTAAGTTTCACCTGTATCCTTCTAAGATGTACCGTAGGTGTGGCCCCACCTCTAATCATTTTTTAAGTCATATTTTCTCTTCTGTTTAGTTTTGAATAGTTTCTATTGCTATGACTTCAAGTTCATCTATCTTTTCTTCTGTAATATTTGATCTGCTATTTATCCAATCCAATGCATTTTAATCTCAAACACTGTAATTTTATATCTAGAAGTCTTATTTCAGCATACTTTTTATCATCCATGTCTCTACTTCACTTTTTAAACATATGGAAGAAAGGGGCGATGCCTGTGGCTCATCGAGTAGAGTGCCAGCCCCATATACAGAAGGTGGCAGGTTCAAACCCGGCCTCGGCCAAACTGCAAAACAGAAAAATAGTTGGGCATTGTGGTGGGAGCCTGTAGTCCCAGTTACTTAGGATGCTGAGGCAAGAGAATCACCTAAGCCCAAGAGTTGGAGGTTACTGTGAGCTGTGTGACCCCACGGCACTCTCCTGAGGGCAATAAAGTGAGACTCTGTCTCCACAAAACAAACAAACAACAAAGAAAACATATGGAAGAAAGTTATAGGTATATTGATGCTATTTTCTGTTATTCTATCTCTATTCATATACTCATTCTAAGTTGATTTTGATTTATGAATTTTCTTCCACATAAGTGTTCCTATTGCCTTGCTTTGTTTTACAATTTTATATTTGATACCAGGTATTGTGAATTTAATCTTTGTGATTGTGCTATATTTATATTTTTATAAATATTATTAAGTTTTGATCTGAATTCAGTGAAGTTACCTGGATACAACATGATATTTTTATATCTCACTATTAGGATTTGTTAGAAGGAACTAGAATTATATTTAGTCTGTGGATGATTATTATCCACCACTGAGGCAAGATCCTTCTGTGTAAACAACATAATGCAGCGTGAATTACGAGGTTTTTGAATATGCTGATTGAAACCGGCCGTATATCTGGCCCTATGTGACCATCAGCCAGTGCTTCTGTTTCTGATTTTATTCTTAGACTTGGGCTAGTTTTTTTTACATGTGTGCACTTATTAGTAGTTTTCTGTATGCTCAATGGAAATCCCTGCAGATCTCTTGAACCCACTCTCTGTTCAGCTCTCTCTTCTCGGTTACTCTACTCTGTGGATGGTAGCTGCCTTGGTTTTACCAGACCTTCAGCACAATCTACCAAGCTTCATAATTAAAACATGTCTTCCGAGTTTCTCCTCCCTGAAATTCAGGCTGTAAATCCTCAGAAATAGAATAAGTGTAGAGCTCATTACTTTGTTTACTCCTCATATCATAGGTATCCTACCCTTCATTGTTTGATGTCCAATGTCTTGAAAACATTTTTTTCATATATGATTCTGATTTTTGATTCATTCAGAGGAAAGGGTAAATCTACACCCAAGTTTTCCATCTTTTTATAAACAGAAAACTCATATTCTTGAGGTTGATGATAAACTTTGTCTAAAAATAATATAAATTCCGGAAAGAATTATATGTTAGGTACCCCACATGCTTGATATCATTAAATACTCACACTGACTCCACACAGTAGACAGTATTGTCAGTTCTACTTTTCAGATCAGGTGGCTGAAATTCATAGAGGGTAAATAACTTAATCAATGTCAAACACCTGGTAAGTAGAAACAGTTTGGCCTAAGACTTAATTCAAATCTCTCTGATTTTAAAGCCCTTGATCTTAAAAATCCTGCTATCCTTTCATGGATATTTATCTATATATAATTTTTGTGTACTTACTGGTGACAGACAATGAGACATTCAGAAGTATGATTAATTTATCTTATTTTGGAACCTAAATGTGCTTATTAGGCTAAAGTTTTTATCATACCAGAGATATTATGTGTTTTGGGTTTAGATAAAAAAATCGAAATGTCAACTTCTCAGGCCCAAATGCCAACAGTTGTGTGCGCAGCTTCCAACACCACAACATTTGAAAACTTGTTTTCCTTTAATTGCAAAAGATATAAGATCTGTGGGAGTAACAGAATGCTTAATCTTGAGTGGTGCCAAATGCAGGTAAAATAGCTCAGCAAAACAAGTACCATTTGAAAGCTGCACCTAGGGCTTAGCAAGAGGAAACGTGTCATTTTACTTACAAAAAGTGACCCAAAATCACTATAAAATGTTATTCCTCAAAATAAAGTGGTTTGGCTGGATCTGGCAACTAAAAGCAAACAAGCTGAACAAGTTTCAACAATATGGATGGAATGGTAAATGTGGCCAAGGAATTGGAGAAATAGTTTGCCCAATGATTTAGCAGAGATGGAGAGTTTACACTGATAACCAAGATTTAGCAGGCAAGTCGGAGGGGTTTGGGCCCAAGTTCATGTTGGATCAGTCCTTTGTGTCTGAAGAGCTCACTAACCATCCGAGAGAAAATAAACACCTCAGGTGTTCCTAGTTTTATCATTTTGTGGCTGACAGTGACTGAAACAGGGAAATGGGAGTATTCTTTTACCCCCTATATGAACCTTAACACTGCTATCAGCATGATCTATTCTTTTTTTTTTTTTTTTTGAGACAGAACCTCAAGCTGTCACCCTCACTTCCAATTCCTGGGCTCAACCAAGTCTCCTGCCTCCACCTCCCGAGTAGCTGAGACTACAGGCACCCACCAGGACGCCTGGCCATTTTTGGTTGCAGCCATCATTGTTGTTTGGTAGGCCTGGGCTGGATTCGAACCCTCCAGCTCAGGTGTACGTGGCTGGTGCCTTAGCCGCTTGAGCCACAGGCACCGAGCCAGCATGATCTATTCTAAAACATGAATTTAACCATGTAGTTTCCCTGCTTAAAAAGGTTCCCTCTTGCCTTTAATATGACATAGAAGGGCTTCCACAGTCTTGCCTCTGCTCCTGCTTCATGCTTAAGATAAGCTTAGGCATATCTCCATGATAAATGGAGCTAAGCTAAGTTTCTGCTTTTCTCTAAATATGTCATGCTGTTAGTTGCCAACATGCTTTATTTATCTGTTGTCTCTGTGCTTTGAAGGTCTAGGCATTTTTCTTAGGAAAATCTTCCTTATCTTTCAAATAAAAGCTTAAATGGTTTGTGACTTTCTTAGTGTAAGTCATTACTTCTTCCTTAATCGATCACTGCAGTGCCCAGCTTTACCTCAATTATTGCATTTTTCGCAGTGTTCCACATGGCCATCTCAGCTATTTTACTGTGATCTCCTCAGAGAAAAGACTATATGCCCCTTCGTGTTGGATAGCATGGATGATAATAAGTGTGTAAGTAGGTAAGAAGGAAAGAAAGAAGGAAAGGAGATAGAAACAATAGAGTGGGAAAGGATATTCTGGAAAATTAAATAATAATAATATTATGAAATATTTAAAAATGGAGGAACATGCTTGACCTTGTGCTGTGATTCTAGGATAATAATGAAGCCAAGAAATGGAAACACGCTACTTTAAAAGGCCCTTAAAAATCATGTAATTATAGGTTGAGACTTACTTAATGGGTGAGAAACTTATGTCCCACGGAAATTAATAAAAGCACTCAAAATAATACACTGAATTGACATGGAAGTGGAAACAAGAAGTCAATTCTCTTCATTCCTAGACAATCATATTTTTTATCATATATTGAATGGCATGCTTGATATGCAAAAGGATACTGTTTATGTAGTAGAGACTCTGTACTCAAATACCTGCAAACGGCTTGTGGTTGACATAAATGAAGAGAGATGCAAAGCACTATGGACTGAGTGACCTGCAGAGTAAACACCCTATGTTTAAAAACCAGCCATCAATTGATGGTTTCCATATGGCAATATTTACCCAGTGTTTCTTGATCTTCTGATAATTCATAAGGAGCCAGAAACAACTGGGAAAAAATACAGGTCGCATCCATATGGCAACTAATGAAATATTTTATATTCATCTAAATATTGAGCAGGCTACATTTTTGCTCATGAGCAGCCTGTACTTCCACTAAGCCTGTGTATAAATATGATACCACATGAATACTGTTGTCAAGGGGTAATATTAATATATGAAAGTTAAATCTTTTAGAAGCTTCAAAAGTGCCCCAGGTACCAAAGTGGCCCTTTTAATTATTATGATATAAAATAGTTTTTCTTTCAAAATATTTCAGTTTCCGTTAATGAACTTCAGTGCATTAAAAATAGGATTATATTTTATGAAAAGATGATTTGCAAGCAGCTTTTTGGTAACACATCCACCAAGCAAATGGAAATATCTACATTTTCCAATAATAATTTATATTTGACATTAGACTTGTACAGCAAATCCTAAGTTTGTTTTTCCTTTCTTCCTAGCAATAGTAAAATATTTATATTTCAGCTATTGTGTTTAACTATAAAACATCTCATCTCTTTGAAGTGTAAACTGCCCTCATACACATTTCTTTAAGTGATAACCGGAGGTGCTAAATGTATAAAATATGTGCAAAATTAATTTTAGTGTAAATAGAACTGAATCACACAGGTCAATGGTTCTCAACGTGTCATCAGGGGATCCTTGGTAGTTTCCAATACCCTTTCAGTAGACTATGAGGTCGAAATTATTTTCATAATTGTACATAGACGTGATTTTCCTTTTTCATTATGTTAACAATGCCAATGATGGTGCAAAAGCAATGGTGGGGAAAACTACTGGGGGCTTAGCATGAACCATGGAAGCAGCACTGAACTGTATTATCTTTGCATTCTTCACCATTTTACTCTTGCAGAAAATAAACTGCTAATTGCACTTATGTCCTCGATGAAGCACTAAAATTTAGTGCTTTTACTTAATCTCAATGATTGAATACATGTCTTTTTAACCATCTGTATAAAAAAGGGAAGTATTTACAAAACAGTTCTGCCAAATAATGAAGTAAAATTTAACTTTGCATTTTCTTTTGATACACAGATAATTAAAATGTTAACATATTCATTATTATTAATAGTGTCTTTTATGGTTGGTGCTCTTTAGGTTTTATTTGCAGAATTCTTCCTTAACCTCAAATATAGCTTTAATCTATTAGGAATTTATTTTTGTGTTATAGTATAAAGTAGGGCTTTGATTTTATTTCTGAATTTGCATAACTAGTCAGTCCAGTACCACATTTGAATAACCAATTCTGTCATTACTGATTTGTAGGGTCATTTCTGTCATATATCAAGTTTCCACATGTCGAAAAGTAAACTCTTTTTCAGAGTCCCCCATTCTGTTTGTATCATAATACTACGTAGCACAGAAGTCCTCAATGAATAATGTTAAATCTAAATCAATAATAAATAATATTCATTTTTAATTCTAATAAATTATTCAAAGCCATGTGAAGACTTGTATGTACTAAGATGTTAGTCATACTATTTTTAATTGTAGAAAATTATTAAAATTTTTTGTAATGAATGCATTCGACAATGAAGAATTGGTGAAAAACATATGCTACATTTAAACCATAAATGATGTGCCTGGTTTTGAAATCTAACTTGATAGACACAAACTTACTGAAATGCATATATGTTGACAACTGGGAAAAAACACAGGTCGCATCCATAAGATCACATTGTATGTGAAAATAGGGTAAGACCAAGTATGCAGAAAAAAAATATGAAAAAACGGACTCTAATTTGGAGAGTTAGCTGTGTCAGTGGGATGGAAACGCAGTTAATATTTATTTTCTTCTTTTATATGATTTATATTTTTCATGATCCTAAATGTTTCAATGTGTAATAATTTCATCTTTCTCAGCTTCCTTATCATAATTCTAAAGTCAAGATTTAGTGAACTCTACTGTGACAGTCTATATTGTAGAAAGAACATTTGTTTTGAGATCATGCAAACTTTACTTCAAAATTTGTTCTCTCACTCTGGGAGGCCAAGGCAGGTGGATTGCCTGAGTTCACAGGTTCAAGACCAGCCTGAGCCAGAGCCAGACCCCACTTCTAAAATAGCCAGGCATTGTGGAGGGCACCTGTAATCCCAACTGCTTTGGAGGCTGAAGCAAAAGAATGGCTTGAGCCCAGTTTAGAGGTTGCTGTGAGCTATGATGTTACATCACTCTACTGAGGACAACAAAGTGAGACTCTGTCTCAAAATAAAGAAAAAAAAAGCATTCTCAAAATTTTATGGCCGTATGCTATCTCTGAACCTTAGTTTCTGCTGATAAAATTAAAGTAATTCATGGAAATGTGGTGAGGAATATATGTAAAGCAGATAGCACAATGCTTAGGCCAAGGGTGGGGAACCTGCAGCCTTAAGGCCACATGCAGCCTTTTGATGGAATCCAAATTTTACAGAACAAATCTTTTCATTTTCATTAATAGATTTTTGTTCATCTTTTAGATTGTTATTTTATTTTTCACATGAATGTATTTAAAATACCAAGGAATAAAATAAGTTTCAATATAATTATCCTCTCAAACTGACTGGCATAATTACAACATCTGTAAGCCATGAGGGCTAAATTGACAGCGTCTAGGCTGACGAATTAATTCTAACTTCCCCTGCCTGACTGGCCCTGCTGCTACACAAGGCTGGTTGGTGAGAATTGATGGCACTTGAGCACACCAGTCTGTTGTTGGCTTAAGACAGTGGTCCACTTGTTTCTGGTAGAAGTGGAATTTGTGAATGATTGCACAGCTTGACAGTATTGTTTTTAATTCTGTCTGTTTGACTGTCCATGTATCAAAGAAGACCCCAGGTGGGGGAAGGGGAAGCTATTCAGTGATGTAGAAAGAATGCATTGTGGAAGTTGTAGGATGCTTAGACCCCAGTAATGTTTCAAAGTACAAATAACTGCCTCTTTCAAGGAGAACCATAACTGACGGGCAGCATGAATTACTCTTCAGCTGAACAAAACAACTTCATGATATACTTCAAAGGGAAACTATACAAGGTGTCCATAATAGCCAACTATTTTAAAAATGCACATGGACTTTATGGACACCCTGTATATTATTCAATTACTTTGAATAAGTAACCTGATACTACTGACTCAGTGCAGACTCAGTAAGACCCAGACTTCATTTGGGTCATAACAGATTTTCTTTGCTACACATAGTTATTCACTTTGGACACTCTTGTGAACACAATGCAGGGATAGATATCTTCAACAATTTTCAATATAAATGGATGAAGGTGAACTGAATTTGATAAAAGTGGTGAATGTATGCACAAATGAGGCACCTTTTATGACAGGAAAGCATGAAGAGTTTATTGCACTGATGAAAAAGTATTAAGTGATTCGGATGTTCTCATTTTTTTTCACTGTATCTTGCATCAGCAAAATCTCTGTACTAAAGCTGCTATTTCCAATAGGTTATAAGTATTATTAACTGTATTCTGACAAATGTAAAGAATTTGTATTGACAGTTTTGGAACATGCTAAAGTTGAATGATGAGGTATTTGGTGTGAATTTCTTAAATCATTGGCTATTACAGAGATAGGCATTAGTCAATATTTTATTTCTGCAAGAACTGATATTTAAATTGTATGTAAAACAGAATCACCAATGTAAATTATTGAAAGATCTCTATAGGAAAGCAGTATTTCTGTGTGATGTCACGTAAAGTCAAAACAACCTGAATATTTCTTTGCAAGGTAAAAACCAAGTTTATACACGATATGTGGCAAAAAATAATTCAAGTATTTTGATAAAAGCTATCTTTTTTCAAAACTCTTGAAAATTTCAGGTGCACATTTTCCCCAGTTAACAAAGGTCATTGAAGAGTGGAATGATATATGTGAATCATTTGAAAAATATGCAGCGATTATAGACCTATTAATTGGAGAATACAATGAAAAGTTCACACTGATTTTAAGAATCATAACATCACATTCAACTTAGCATTTCAACCTCACCTACTTGATATCACCAGGACACCTAAAGAACCAATGATTGAATTTATTCAGCTCTCAGTAGATGACATTTTAAAGTAATTTTGATGCTAAGAAATATCTAGTTGAAATATGGAAAAATGCAGTAGAATAGTCACAACTTTAGCAACAAGCCTCCAAAATTCTTTCTTTGTTTGTAACCACTTATTGCTGCAAATCAACATTCTTCTATATAATCCAAATCAAGATACCCTTAAGGCTACAAATGACTGATACCTATCTAGAGGATCAACTGAGACTGTGGATCTCCATGCTGCAACCAAATATTCAAACTCTTTACAACAAAAAGCAGATACAACAACATCATTAAAGGTCCGCTAACTGTAACAAATAGCTTTAATTATTTGGAATGATTTAGTATCTAGTAGTAAGATTTCATAAAATAATTACATTTTAAGTATATTTATTTGAAATTTCTTGAATGCAGTCTTATTTGATTATAGCTAAATTAATGCTGTCTTCCAACATGAAAGGATTCACCACCTCTGGTCCTAAGCATATTAACAAATAATAGAACATTACAGATATTGCCTTTTATCATATAAAATACACAGATAATACTGTACAATCCACCAAGAGGTGAACATAATGAAAGAAAAATTATCTCGCAGAATAGGAAAAGTACTATGGCATAGGAGAGGTCTTGGATCAGAATTGGATATGATAGAGATAATGTCTTAAATCATCTTTCCAACAAAATTGTTCCTACAGACAGGGAAATTAAATAATAGTCCCGCCAAAGATTTTCTGTTTGGGAGTATATTCCCAGAGCACATAGTGTACAAATGTACCTGTGTTTGTGTTTGTGCTTGTATTCAATTTGGCTTGCTGTTTTGCTCTGCAATAAAACAACAGGGCTCAATACATTTCGATTTGAAGAGAATAGCAACAATTTATGATATTGAATCACTGTGTGAAGTCAAATAACTTTGGGCTAGGTTTCAGGAAATAGGACACTAAAAAGGTCATGTTTTACAGCTAAAATTTACTCTACTGTAATTTTGAATAATAAATCATTGTGGAGCTAAACCAAAAGTTCAAAGTCAGGTTTTTTTATGGTTACCATGGCGAACAGCACATAACTAGAAGATTAATTGCAATCCATTTAAAAATAAAACTATGTTATAAATTGTATAATTATTACTATACATAACATTTCAAATCTTGACTAATACCTAAGGAATACAGTTTGTGTTAATGCATATACATATGTACATAAACAAAAGATGACAACCAAATTCCTCCTGAGGCTTATATATAAAAAGCTTTGAAAGAAACAAAAAAAATGAAAACAGAAACAGAATTTACTTGGCATTGAATTATATTTAGAATGCAATAAGTGTGCCTTCTTTTCAAAACACTAAGGGCATTTAATTAATGAAAAGTTGTGTTTCAGCTCTAAGGCAATAGGAGTAACATTGCTTTTGGTTTTAGAAGACCTCAGTAAAATTTTGAAATTGTCACTCATACCTTTATTCTTGGGTTTATAATTCTCCTACATCCTCAACCTCTTGATTAGATATCCTATCCTGTCTTTTTTGATAATGTATATTCATCATCTTTCCTAACCCCGTCTCAAAATAGATGCTGCTCATTTTTTTTCCCATTCTCTAGCTACTTCAAGGTCACAAAGTGGTGTCTTCATCCTAAGTCTAGATCAATATTCCACCATGCTCATGTAAAATGTGCTGTTTTTTCAAGGATCATGGCATTTAACTATAACAATAACCTCTACATTTTGTTATTCTACCTGCCAACTTGTTGGTCAATTCTCTATTTTCAGAGATCAGAAAACTATACCTCATGGGCCAAATTTATTCGAATTTATTTTATAAAAAAGGTTGTATTAAAACAGAGCCATACTCATTTATTTATTCAATAGTTATGGCTGCCTTTATACTACAAAAGAGTTGAGTAATTACAACAGATACAATATGATCAGCAAAGATTATATTAAATATTTGCTATTTGGCCTTTTATATAAGAAGTTTGCTGATATTGAAACATTTAGCACATTTTCATAGTTATCCTTTTCTCATGCCCTGCCATTCTCTTTTGTGGCTTTAGAATGATCCAAAGAACATTTCCCAGTGCCTTGACTTCTTTATTATCAAATTTTATCATATCTACACTTCTATAGTCACCTTCTTCCATATCATCCTCCAGGTCTTATCAACACCGAAAACGTCTTTATTTCTCTAATCTTAAACTCAAAATACTCCACTCTATTCACAACTATACTTGTTCTTTTTCAAGGAAATTATTCTAGCATTGGATTTGAGGGATATTCATACAACATATGCTCACTTTCATATGGTGAACAAGTAAATGCTTATAGGGATAAAGAGGAGACTGCAAAGACAGAACTTTGGGAAATAAGGATTAGAGAAGAATGAAACATTTTGGAATGCATGAGAAGAAAAAGAGTGATCATAATGCCAAATGCGGCTGAGAAGTCAAATGTATTAAGGTTTGAAACAAAGTAGTGAAAATGCTAGAAAATACCAGAATGAAGTTTGCCAGAATAAAAGGATATCAGCTTATATATTTATTCTCAAAAGACCTTTGTCCAGTGACTTTCATTAGATTGTGCAAACCTATTTTTCAGGGGATATATAATCCTAAGAACAATAAAATCACAGTTTAAAATTCAGCAATGCTTCTGAAATAACACATTTAAATAAATATGTTATGATAAAACGTTAATGACATTGAAATGAAGGCACAGATGTGAAAGCCATTCAATAAGGTATAACTTTATATTATGGCAGCCGAGAAGCAAAACAGAAGTAACAACAAAAAAAAAGAACTGAGGGGGCCAAAATATTATTTGTAACTCTTCCCTTCTATCCCTCTTCTAACTCAAGCTCTTTCCATAGGGATCTATAATAACAACAACAAAAACTGTGATATTCCCTGTTATTTTTACTCAGATCATTTCTCAGCACACTGATAGTGTTCTTAATTCCCAGAGTCATTTTGAATAAAGAAAGTGAATTAGAAATATAGAAACATGATAGAAGCAGCTTTTATTCTTTTAGCGGGCATTTGTTTAGGGCCGACTATGTGCCAGCCACTAACTTTTGGGAAGGCATGGGCAAAGTATAAATTAGAGGAAACAAAGAATATATAATTTTTGCAAAGTGCCAGGGAAATCTAGATTGCACTTTGATTTGTTCAGTGGCTTTAGGAGTGATTTGCTCCCAAAGTTTAATATAAACTGAAAATAACTTATAAAAATAATAATAAAAATATTCATAAGACCATTGAAGCATGAAATACTCAGCTACCTGTTAATAACCAGGAGTCATCTCTGAAGGTCCCAGAAACTCCTAAAATAAAAGAATAAATAATGCTGTAGTACTAGTGCTTCAAAGAGATTAAACCTATATAAACTGAAAGCAAAGTGTCATAAATTCATATCAAACCTCTTTCCTAAATTAATGCTATAGTAGAGAATAGACAAAGATTACAATTCTGTATTATGAGATGAGCCACAGGGGAATTGTTTTGGTGGAGAGACTCGATTTCTAGGAGATCTGAAAGGTAATATCTTGATTTCAATAAACAATCAAGTAGAAGCCATCTAGGAAAACACAGGAACAAGATGAGATCAGAGGGAGTGTTGATAAGAAGGAAAAGGGAAAAAATAAACTCTATGGAAAAGTTGATCAAAATAAGTGTGTATATGGGCTGCAGAGGCTGGAGAGGAGAGTTGTGCGTACAACACTGAGAAAAATAGTCATTATTAGTGCCAAACATCACATGATATATGTTTCATGTAAATCGTTTTAAGAATATGACAAGGAATCAAAGAAGTCCCTTTGTGTAGATTTATCAAAGATTAGCCATTGTTTATTCACTGAGGGGCACTGCATCTGAATTTAGGCAGAATGGAGACAAGGAGTTGCCAACTTTATGTAGCAAAAATCGAAGTCAGGTTAAACTAAGTTAATTATGTTTTTCTTTTTATTTTTCATAATAAGCTATCCTTTTAAACTTTTTTTTGAAATATAATTTATATACAGAAAAGTACACTGTTATGTTTTAAATATTTGTCCCTTTTAAAACGTGTCGAACTTTAAACCCAAGTTTGGCAGTATCCAGAAAGTGGTCATTAACAGGTGATTGGCTTATGAGGGCTCTACTAAATGGATTAATCTGTTCGTGGATTAATGGACTAATGGATTAATTGGTTGTCATGGGATTGGGATTGGTGGCTTTATAAATAGAGAATGGAGCCTGAGTCAGTACACTCAGTTCCCTCGACACGTGACGCCCTGAACTGCCTCACGACTCTGCAGTGTCCCTACCATGAAGATACCCTCAGCTTCCATAACTTCAAAAAATAAATTTATTTTCTATATAAAGTAATCAGTTTCAGGTAATCTGTTATAAGCAACAGAAAACAGACTAAGACATGAACATATTTTAAATGTGCAACTTGATGATTTTTTCCCAAAATAAAAATAGTCTTATAAGCAGCAAATAGATCAAGACAGAAAACATTAACGGCTCTCCCCCCAAAATTCCTCATGGCCCCTCTCAAGTGCCCAACACATGTGCAGATTTAAATGTTAAGAATCACTATCTCTTATTTCAGAAATTGGAAAGAAGTCTGAGGAGAATGAGAAAAGGATAACATGTCAACCAAGTAATACTCAAGGAGCAGAATTATCTGGGGGGTATCCCCTGTGTCATTCCTCTATAAATTCTAAAACAGGAAACAAACATACTTTACAGTTTTATAGTTAAGTGGGCTCAGATTGTTATCTTGGAGATGGAAAAAGTACTCTCAAAAGTATTCCTATCTAATCCTACTCAATATTTTACAGAACACTATGAAAATGATACCAGGAAATTTCCCACATCAACTTGTTAGAAAACAGTGGTTTCAAACATAAACAAACTTGTTACTGTAACAAAACACCTGGAACTGATGGACTTTGCTAGACAAAGTTATAAAAATACTGTGATGGGGCCAATTCATATGGCCTAACCCAAGGGAAATGCCCAATCCTTCATTTTTCATTAAGGTTTCCCTCTGTCCCCATGAGAATGCTGTACTCTTGTATACCTGGATCATGCACTGTGCTCTACACCTTCGTCTTGACAGGCACCATATTCTGCTACTTTTACAATTGTCATTTCTACATTAGTCTTACCCCATGCTTAATAAAGTAAAGGACTTAAAGGCAGGTACAGTAAAATATAAATTGTATTTGTTTCTGGCCTCTTTGATGGCTACTTTAGAGGCCCTGCACTACTTCCCCCTCAATACATCCACACAAGTCTATATACAAATGTATATACATACAGTTTGGATATAAGTAGTAGTTATCAGCTTTGTTAAACTCATATATTACTTCTGTTTGGCAAATTCATACAATAACACCTATTCTACTAGTCAAGACTCAATACTATTCTGTTTCCCTTTCTCCAACCAATTTCTTAGAATGTAATGGCTTTCATATAAACATCAGCTGGCATGTGTTCCAATTCCACAGCATATGGACTATGAATACCCACCAACAGTAAAATAAAACTAAGCTTAGGGAATAATTTTCTCAAGAAAAAAAAAATCACACTAGCTTTTTCTCTGTTGGTTTAGATTCAGAAATGCTCCTGTTTTAAGTTTCATAAAGAACTAAGGGTAAAAGAAAATGAAATGGTATGCACTTTTAAAGCTGCTCACCATTTAATTTAACACAGCAAAGAAACATAGAATATTTTCTCTGGACTCAGGATGTCTTTGTATTACTTCCTATTCATCATCTTTCCCAGATTTTTAAGACACTTTTGTCAATAGCTAAACCACTTTGAACTAATTCTGACACATTTTAGATTATACTTGAGAAAGGACACTAAGAAAGGGGCTTCAAGAAGAAGGAGAGGAAAACCTGGCCTGCTAGACCTGGAAGTCTGGAGGGCCCAAGGGATTGTAGGTGTAATGTGATCTATGTAACCAATGACCACGAAAGAAACAACCAATGACCAATAGGAAAGGGCAATGCTGTCCCTAGTCACAAAGAGGCCAATGAAAGACTTACAACCAATTTCAAAGGGAGAGGGTATTTACAATCCTGCAGGCCTTTGTGCTGCCATGTCTCTCTTACCTTCTTTCCTTAGTGAGAGGGACCCACTGCCAACTCTCTTTGGAAGTACTCTAAACTTTCTCTTGGTTCCTCCTAAATGAAAGTTCTCTTTTACTCTGAAACTTGTTTAAATTACTTTGTTCTCTAATCACACTTCCTGTACTGCTCCAATTTTATTTCTGGTTTCCATTCATTTTCACTTTCAATTACCCCCAGGCCTCAGTTGAGCCTTCTAACTCAACAGAGTATCCAACTAGGTCTGCTAGGTTTGGGGAACTGGGTTCGCTAATCCTAACAATACTAGTAATAAAAAAGATTTTTTGAACGATATAAGGAAATTTAAAATGATCAATAACTATTATAAAAGTAAAGAGGTTATACCTATCTCTGTTTTTCTTCTATTTTTCCTTCCATTTCTATTCCCTCTAAATTTGCAATCTGTTATCTCTGTCTCTTTTATTCTCTTGCTCTCTTTCTCTCTGCCTTGTCTAACACCTTCTCAGTTTTATCAATAACAAAAACAAAAAACACAGTTTAGTTTTGTTTTAAATTAGACTATCAATTCTTTCTAAGTGTTTGATATTTTTCCATTGCCTTGCTTTGAATTCCAACATTGAGTTTTGCAGTTGTTCCATAACAGCTAAAGGGAATCAAAATTAAATTGCCAATCAGATATCATTTTAATTGACTTTTATTGATAGTAGAGGGAAGAATTATATTTTTTCAATAGACTGTCTGAATGTCATGTTTTAGAAATCCATTTCAAGTTGAACAATCAATGAAAGAGTAAATCTATGGTCATTTACTGATCACATACTATATGCCAGTTATTGATAAGACCAATTCCTTGTTAAATGGCAGTAAAAGGTACAGAGAATAACCAGGTACAATGCAATCATAGGCTGGGAAGATGAAAGTGAACAGAAGTCTTGAGAGGTTAAGAATGTTTTCAAAAGGAAGTGAATATAATGGTTTTAAACTCTAAGAGCACATTTGCCCTCCTGACTCTCATATAAACAAATGCATCTCAAATGCAATAAAAGGAAGTGATAATATTTTGAGCACATTATAGGTTTAGATTTAGATCTGACAGAACAAAGACTTTTCTATTAAAGAGAAAAGTCCTTAAAGAGCTGTCAAAGTTGGTTAATCTCTGAATTAACATTTTAAAGTACACTGATAAATAGTATATAGAGAATCAGTGAAAGCCTGGGCTTAAGGTAGTGCTTATTAGGTCTTCCTTTGTTCTCTTTGTGGATATTCAGAGGGATATTGGATAATAATGTCCTGGCCATCTTTTCCTAGTCAACCTTCAGAGAAGCATGGTTCCTATACCTTCCAGGAAAGTGCCTTGCTCTGATGTCTTTCCATTTTACAAAGTACAAATAAAAATCATGACTAAATTGAAACACTATGTACAATTCTGAGGAAAAAAGCAACTGCAATGCAAAGTATCAAAGGATACAAATATTCATTTTTTTTTTTTTTTGAAACTTGAAATAAAGAGACATGAGCACAAATGGTAAAATAATGAAGTCGGGAAATCCTCTCATTCATAGAAGCAATGAAAACATTGACATAAATGGTCTGGATCACCATTTTCAAAACTCCACACATTAACCAAAGGCTTACAAAAATCTAGGTAGTGTTTATTAAAGACATATGCTTGAAGCTAAGTAAGAACAGTTATTTAAATGGCATTCTAACTTACCATATCACCAGGCCCTCACTCACTAGCTCCAGAGTAGAGTGAAAACAAATAGCCTGAAATCATAGTGAATACCAGCAGCCTAGAAGCCACTGGGACGGACAATTCCTTTAAGGACCCACCCCCAAAGATATGTCATTTGAACTGTGTAGTGATTCTTTGGAAGACTTCACTCCCAGGTTGTGTGGGCTTGATCTGACTCAGATCTCACACAGTGGAAAAAGTCCACTCCCAGAGGGCATTTGTCTAAAACCTTTAGGGGTGATTGTTTAACTTCATAGTTACCTGAGGCAGTGGATAACAGCTGAGGCACCTGTGGCTCAGTGGGTAGGGTGCTGGCCCCATATACTGAGGGTTGTGTGTTCAAACCCGGCCCCGACCCGGCCAAACTGTAACAAAAAAATAGCCCGACATTGTGGCGGGCACCTGCAGTCCCAGCTACTCAGGAGGCTGAAGCAAGAGAATCGCCTAAGCCCAGGAGTTGGAGGTTGATGTGAGCTGCTGTGACGCCATGGCACTCTACTAAGGGCAATAAAGTGAGACTCTGTCTCTACAAAAAAGGAAAGAAAAAAGAAAGAAGACAGCTGAGGCAAACAATAGGCTAACCAAAAAGTTTAAAGAAATACCTGGATAATAATGCCTAAAGGGTTTTAATAAGCTCTAACATATTTCTGGGGCAGTAGAAGGCCATGCACATGCATAGGGCTATTTGTGCATGCCCAGAAGAAATTTAAGACCCTAAACTCTCACCTCTTGCTGACTATGAGTCTCTGTGCAAGTAGAAATTTAAGGCTAAGGCACACTTGTAAGCTTATTGACTAAGAGGTGAGTTCTTAGACAAATATGCAGGCAGTGCATCTCAGCAAAAACCAGGGGGTTTACTGGTTAAAGGCATTAACATAAAACCATTTTCTTTCCAATTTTCAGGAGACAACTAATCTCATCAAGAATAGGCTTCAAAGACCACCCATAACAAAAAATACAGACCTAACAAACTTTGTTCAGAAATGTCACTAAACAACCAAACAAAACAAAAATCCTGGGTGAAATGAAGCTATGTTGAAGTAAAAAAAAAATTATATTGTTAAAATTAACTTGATATTAATCTAACTATATTATTATAAATTCAGATATTTATTGTCATCCCTACAACTAAGACTACATATTCATGGGGGACAGAATATTGTGAAAATATCCATTTTCCTCAAATTATTTATAAATTTAGTGCCTTAACTATAGTTGCCAAGATGAAACTCATATTTCAGTCTTTTACTCTTAAAATCAACCATATAGAACTATAGAAAAAAAAGAAATTTCAAAAGATAAACAGAAAAATCAAAACAAGAAAGTATAAGAAATTCCTTCATGACACTTTGGATTATATTGAATTTGTACTTGTACTTGTAGTGGTGGAGGTGAGGTGCAACAGTAAAGTTAATGACAATCTTTACCATAAAGAAAAAAGCAAAAGACAAGATAATTAGGATGAGAAGTTTTAAACTTCTCCTTTGCTTCATTTCAAAGATATAAGACAGAATTTGAGACAAATGGCATAGCAATTGGGTAATATCAGAACAGCAAGAAAGTTTGGGTTGGTTAAGCAGTATAACCAGAGCCCATGGTAACAATCACCTGAAACCACGTCCATGGTTAAGGGCTTTTTAAAATATTTTAGCTATGTTAAACAGTTTGATGAAAATGTTTCAGATTGTATATGAAGCCAGCACATTGTACTCCACGATTGCAGCTATCATTTAATAATAAATAAATAAATAAATAAATAAATAAATAAATAAATAAAAATTTTTAGTGGAATAGAATAGACATGTCAGAGTAAATAATGTGTAGTAAAGGTGAGTTTTCTTTCAGGAAACATATAGTATATGTAGTATACACAAGTGTGTATATGTATACACACACACAAACACAAATGATAATCAACTTAAGATGCTTGGACTTAGATTGTTTTACTACAGAATGGATTTGTCCAGTAATTAAACACATTTTTGACTTGAAATATTTTCAACTTATGATGTCCTTATTGGGATGTAACCCCATCAAATGTTAAGGAGCATTTGGATATAAAATCTATATATTCAATTATATATATGAAAGCTATCCAGAAAGTACCCAGTCCACATGGCTGGATACTTTTCAAACAGTCCTCATATGATGTGTGCATGTGTGAGATGAAAATATATATTTTTAGTATAAATAGAGGATAGAAAATGAAAAATCACTGCATCATGGAATTGAACTCTATGCAAAGTTAGATAAACTAAAAAGAACAGGATCTTCCAACATCAGGCTGCTAAGCATGTTTTTGGATGAAAGATATTTTAGACCCACAGGTTTCCCAAGTCTCGGTTTTTCTGGTGTTGTGGCTTCATGAGAAGGCATGATTTTTCTCTTTCAGCCATAACCTGTTATAGATGCTTTGGCTTTGTCATCTAGTACTTAGTTGGTGTCCTGAGAAAATTCTCTGAAATAGTTACAGCTAGACAAATGCTCAGATTTGACAGGGGCGGGAATATTTTTCAGGAAGCTTTATCTTTCAGTGCATAAAATACATCAGATTCCAAAGAAAGAAGTATATTGGATTTTATTTATTAATAAAAAATAAATATAGTACATAGTTACATGCTCCTCTACTAATACTTTGAATAACAATATCTAGGGACAAGTCTGACTATCACAACTTCAAAGTTATGATGTAAATGATATATTGATATATCTACAATAATGATAAGGTTATGTGAAAGTACCTAAGATTTCTATTGACGACAATATATGCACTGCTTATATGACTTTGCTTTTATATCTATATTCATTTTGGAGTAGAAAGTTACAGACAAAAAGGGTGAGGTAAATGGAATGATCCTTGGGGCCCTAGGTTCAATTATGAGACTAGATGAGGTTCTCAAGAAGAGCGGATCCCGAGGCCTGAAGGACACATTCCAAAGTCCACAGAAGGGAAGAGGTCCAGGCCTTATTAGAAGTAAATAGGAATACTAGTAGGAGGAATTAGCGTAGCCCTCACCTCCGAGGACCAAGAAGAGTCTCAAAGGTTCCCACTCTTCTTCTCCTGTCAACCCTTGTAGAACTCTGGCAATCCTATCGGGCTGAACCACAGCCCTCTCATTTGTGGCTCTGGAGTGTGAGAGAGGTGATGGCTTTGATCTGAGGGGCCAGCGGAAAGTCGGCAGGGGGAGCTGCACTATGAAATAAGAGGGAAGTTTCCCACACCTTGCTGGTCATACTCGTGCTTGTGAGGACTAAAGGGACTAAAGTGTCACAGAAGTGACACTAGTCCTGACTTACCCTTGTTGTCCACCCTGGGAAGACTTCAGGTAGAGTTGGTGGATGTTGCTGCCACCTTACTTCTGCCTACTGGTCTCAGGGATGGGAACTATTTTTCTGAGTGTTTTGTCTTACATAACAGAGGTGTGGAGATCTAGCCCTATGTAAGAAAAGGGGAAGACCCTGAATGGATACCCAGAGATCATCCACCTCAGAACTGTGGGAATTTCAGAGGCCAGTCCTAACATTTTCTGTCAGGTTTGAGGGGCCCAAGGTTGCACTTACAGTTTTCAGCTTCAAGAACCACCAAAGTCCTCTTACAGGAGCTTCAGTCACCAAGAGAAGAACACCTGAGTCTGAGGCACATGTTCTAAAGCCAAACAGCAGAGGAGTCCCAGGCATTGCCAAGAGTCAAGTTGAGGTGCATGTCCTAAATCCTTACCAAGGTCCCTCCCCTCAAAAAACAGGGATACCCCACAAGACCCTGATCTATCCACTTTACTGTTGGCTCTGAAGCCTCAGGATGTGCCTACTGGCTGTACCTTAAGTAGCTTTCTTATGTCTTCCTATAGGTTCCTAGGGGACAGGTCAATCAGAAGGGCAGGAGAAGACATGTGAACCCAGAGGAGATCATCTACAGAGAAGGCTTGTAAGTTGACCTTTGTCAAAGCCACTATGAGTGAATTTCTCAGTGTAAGTTCACTCACACTGCCCCTCCTTCATCCAGGCCCATGAGAGCTCCTTACCCACACTCTTCTTCACACTCCTACCTGCTCCCAACAAGAGTCACCACGCCTTGCTCTTCAAACTATCCATGCCTCACTTTTGAACAAATGAGATGCAAGACTTGGTGGATGCACAGGCTTCGACAACTGAGGATGAAGAGATTTACTCCATTTCCTATTCCTTTCAACTTTTCTTTTTACCTCTTCTACTCATACTCCCTCTTCTCCTTTTCCCTCATCCTGGGGGACCCCACAGGAGGAGAAGGTGCCTGCTGCTGGGATTGCTGAGTATTCTTCAGACTCTCCCCCAAAGTCTTTCAGAGTTCCTGCTTATGTTCTACTTCATGGAACACAGCAGATGAAGAGTCCAGCAGCCACAAACAGGATGGTACAAGCCCCTCGCACGCCTGGCCAGACACCAAATCCTCACTCAGTCATGCTCTGGACAAGAAAGTGTCTTAGATGGTACAGTTTCTGCTTCTCAAATATCAAACAAAGAATGCCATCCACAGGTACAAGTTTAAATATGACATCCAGCAACTTCTCCTTCCTGAGTGAAGTCTGAGGCAGAACCTTCACGCTGTGTTTAAAAAGGGCAGTCAAAGGTCCAAATAATGGAGGGCTGGTGCAGGGCTGAAGGGAACACAGTATTCTTTGGGTTCCTATTCGACATGGGTTACTTAGAGATTTATATTTTCTTTTTTCCATTTTGGTATTTTTCAAATGCTTTTCCTTTTAATAGCTTCAGAAATTTTGTTTATGAATATTAGTCAGTTTTATTTCTGTTTATCTGGTTTAAGACTAAGAGTTTGGCATTTTGTAAAAACAAATTAGGAAAACCTTCTATCTTATTTTGTGAACTAGAACACAATGACATGGCATCAGCAGTGAAATTTTCTTAAAAATGTGAAAGAACTCATCAGTAAAACAGTGGGAAAAAGTAAATGACGGTTAATATTTAGATTTCCTTATCTCTTTTACTCTGTTATTCTTCAAAATTAAAGATATATATTGGATTTGCTTGGCTTATTCAATAAAGTAGGAAAAATTAAATCTTAATAAATAAAAGCTTCACTGACTCCTTTATTTGCCAAACATTATTTGAACATTTGCTCTTGGAAGGCACTGTGTTATTATTGGGGATCCTAGGATAAGCTGCATTTCTACCCACAAAATAGTAGAGTCTACACGTGGAATTCATATCAGGAAGATGGAAAAATATCTCTCTACAACCTAAAGAACAAGTTAAAAAATAAAAAAGGAGATAGGATGGAAGGCTCCAGATTCCAGCATATAATGTAAATTCCCTGAGTCAAGGGAATTTGGGGCTTTTGGAAACTTCAGGGTTTTTTGTGGGAGTTGGTTGTCATGAAGCTAGGTGGTAGCAGAGGCTACACTCTCAGTGAATCTTTGGGCCCAGAGAAAAGCCTGGAATGAAAAACTGCCCTGAGCAATTCCTTTTGTATGTTACGTAAAGCTCAGAGGAATCTCTGCCTGTGGCAAGTATAAAAGATGTCCTGTGCTCTGATGCCTATGCAGTTGAACAGAGTGCAAGAACTTAAAGTTCTTTACTCATTATCTGCAAGGACTTCCTGACCGAGTGATACTCCCTTGAAATGGTGCCTAATAGCTTCTAGGCTCACGCTCTTTTCCCTGGCATGGGAGAGCCAGAACCCACCCATTGAAAGGACATTTAATTAAATTATTTTCAATGTAATTTGGCCAACTCTAAGCAAGGGCTAGAGTTTTAGGGGAGGATAAAAAGATAAAAATTATAGTCATTATAGAGGAGCAACTAGGAAGGACACAAGGATTTGGTCCTTGATTCAAATTGTAGGATCTTTGTGGTGCATCCCGCTGAACTTACACTCAAATTATACAATCTATCCACTAAAAAGAAAATTTACTGACTTTTATTCATAAAACAATAGTTTTCATTGAGTAGTCCATGGCCTATACTTAACTACATATTCTCTGAGATGTTCTGTATAACACAAACAGGAGCTGAATTTTGCAGAGGAGAGAGTGGTATGGTCTAGGGTTAAAATCACGTTGGAAACAACTTCCATTTGTTAAAGTGCCATAAGCCAAGCATTGCACCAGATGCTTTACTTACATTATATACATTCCAGCAGTCCTACAAGACACAGCTTTTCAAACCCATTTTACAAATGAATAACCTGAGGCTAAAAGTGGTTAGTAAGATCCCCAAGATCAAGTGGCTAGTAAGTGATAGAGTTGAGACTTGATCCCTGGCCTGAAGTCATGTAGGCCCACACTGTCCCTCCTCCTCTCAGCCTGAGGCAGGCCTTCTGCCTATTAATTCATTCATTTCTATTCTCATAAGGATGAATGCTTTGGCATAGGTACTCAATTAGGCCTAAAGAAGGAAGGTGACATTGAAAATAAAATACAATTCAGAATTGCCTGCCAGCTTTATTTACTTAAAGTTCTCCTGCCTTGAGCCACAGGGTTTCTTGAGAGTTAACTCTGTGCAAGAACCAGCAGTTTTGTCCAGCCCTGGCACTTTCTAGCAGTATAACACCCTTCTCCTGGTCTGCCCCTGTGTGCTTTTCTTATTCAGCTCCAAATCTTCCCTTCTGACCAGCTCTTCACAGCCTAGAATTTTCTCCTCTGAACAGCCTAGAATTGCAGACCCTTCTTCTGACATCAAGTACTCCTCCTTCCTGTAGACAGCTCTCATCATGGCTTTCTTGTGATAGCAATGGCCTATTCATTGTAAATTTTCTTTTCACAGGGATTTTTAGGTATCTTTCCTATCTTCAACACATTTGGTCACCTTTGCTAAGCAACTTCAACACACTCTCAGATTGTTTTCCAAATAGGCTGACAAGTAGAATGTGATTTGCCATGTCAAATATGGGTCAGGGTGGAGTAAACCTAAACTTAGCGACTTTTTTTTCTTAAAGCATCCCGCTATTTGTAGTAGGATTTTAAGATGTATTATGTGAAATTGGATACTGAACATATACGTGGATGAATGAGTTTTCCTAGGTGATCAGAAACAAAAGCATCCCTTATAAGCTTTGTAGATGAATAAATATCATAGAAATGAGAATTCAAATAAAATCTTGGTTTGCAGTGTACCAAAGGCAGTGGTACAAGTTGTTCATGAATGTTCAATCATGAAGAGTAATAGAAGCTCAGGGGTAAGACATTTACTTTATATCAAAAGGGATGAAAATTTCTCAGCCTAAAGAGATTATGTAGGATATTAAAAAGGCAGTGCATAAAAGTGCTATTAGGTGAAAAAGGCTAAACTCTCTCTACATGCCAAGATTTATATGGTTGTTTCTAAGCTTGATAGGATCCTATGTTTAAAATTGCCAGTCACACAGTAGGGAAAGAAAAAGTTGGAAGCTTTCATAGCCATATTTTTCTTCTCAGAAACTATTCCAAGAAATGAAGAGAGCTATTGTCATAACAAATTATAACTGGTTTTTTTTTTTATTGAGCAACTACTATATAATAACTTATGGGAGAGACTGCAGGTGCCTATCCCCATCTTGACTACCTCTTCTTCCAAGGTGTTCCATTTGCAGTTGGGCAGAAGCCAGTGCACCATTCCCTTGCTTTCACCTTGGTTCAGTAGTACACATAACTCTGTGTTAAGATGCGGAGCTATAAGACAGAGACAGCCTGGATCTCTGGATCAGTTGAGAACTAAGATCCACCATGTATTAGTTTACTATGCCATAACCAAATACCACCAACTGGATGGATAAACAATATAAATTAATTTTCACACATTCTGGGGGCTAAAGATATTGGCAAGATTGATTTCTTCTGTGGTTTCTCTCCTTGGCTTGAGGATGGTCATTTTTGCACTGAATTCTCACATGGTTGTCTTTGTCCGTGTGTGCCACTGTGCTAATCTCTTCTCATAAGGACACTGGTCGTATTGAATAAGGTCCTACCCATAGAACCTCATTTTATCTTAATTACCTTTTTAAAGGCCTTATTTCCAAACACAATCACATTCTGAGATACTGGGTGTTAGGATTGAATATATGTTCTAGGGAGGAAGGAAGCAAAAATTCAGTTCATACAGCCCTGCCAACTTAAATCAGAATTCATATGCACAAAATAAAGTTGTGTTAACCTATTCAAATTTCAGAGCTTTTCTGGCTCTCTCAGTTTACCACTATTTTATTGGCTACTAACACAACTATTCTTCCTATTGTTAGGCTTATCATGATATTTTACTTACAAAGTAAACAGTGCATATAGTCTTGTTAGCAAAAAAAAATCTAATAATACAAACCAATTACAATTCTCCCTTTTTATAAAATTTCTCCAAAATTCAAAACCCAGTTCAGAAGTAACCACAATTAACTCTGTGATGTGTATAATTTAAATGTTTATCATAGGCTTTTAGAAAAATAGATGTGCTATTAAAAAATGTGTATATGTATATATATATATATATATACATATTTAAATATTCATGGGAAATGGCATACATAAAGATCTGACATTTGCCTTTGCCACTACTATGGGTTCAATTGTATCCTCCCTAAATTTTTATGTTAAAATCTAAATGTGGCATTATTTGGAGACAGGGTCATTTCAGAGGCAAACAAGTTATGGCAAATTAAGTTATTAAGGTGAGATCTAAACCAATATGACAGGAGTTTTATAGAAAGGGAAAATTTGGACACAGAGATTCGTATTGGGGGAGGAGAATGTGAACAGACATGGGGTGAAGATAGACACATACAAGGCAAAAACAGAGTCCTGGAATAAATTCTTTCCTTCTAGCCCTCAAAAGGAGCCAACCTTCTTGACACCTTAGACTCCAGACAGGGAGGCAATAAATTTCTGCTATTTATGTTATCCAGATTGTAGTGCTTTGTGATGTCACTACTAACAAACAAATATATTCACTTATTAAAATTGATGCAAGAGCTTTCCATAACATTACATATCTATCTCACTTTTATAACTTCTCCTTAGTATTTTTATTTCAGAATAGAATTGCTTTTGTACAGTTTGAGTCAAAGTTACAAGTGTGCTCATTATCCAGATATTGTGCATTTCACCCTTAGGTATGAATTTACCCATCCCATTCCCCTCCTCCTTCACTCTCCCACCTGCTTGATTTCATTGAGTTTTATTCAATATGTATAAATAAGTGTAATCAATTAATTCAAATTTAGTATTCAGTACATGTGGCGTTTGTTATATCATACTTGAGATACTTAGAAGAATTGCCCCCTGTTCCATCCAGATTGTTACAAAAGGTATTGATGCATCACTTTTTTTATGGAGTAGTAGTACTCTATGGTATATATATATATATATAACATTTTATTAATCTAAGTATGGATTAAGAGGCACTTGAGTTGATTCCACATCTTTGTGATTATGAATTTGCTGCAATAAATGTTTGAGTGCAAGTGTCTTTCTGAAATTTAAAAAGAAAAAAAAACCTTTCTTTTCCCCTTTGAGTAAATATCCAGTAGCAGGATTCCTTGAACAAATGATAGGTCAACTTTTAGTTCTTTTTTTTTTTTTTCACAGAGTTTGGCCAGGCAGGGTTTTAACCTGCCACCTCTGGTATATGGGGCTGGAGCCCTACTTCTTTGAGGCACAGGCACCGCCCCTTACTTTTAGTTCTTTGACGTATCATCATATGACTTTCTTTAGAGGTTATACTAGTTTACAATCCTTCCTCTCCAAATTCACACCAGCATCTGTTGTTTTGGGACTTTTTGATTAAATCCATTAAATCTATTCTCTCTGGAGTTAGGTGATATCTCAATGTGGTTTTGATTTGCATTTCCCTGATCATAAGAGGCACAGAGTAATTTTTTCAGAAGTTTATTGGCCATTAGTCTATCTACTCTTTTTTTTGGGGGGGGCTTATTTTGTTTTGTTTTGTTTTCTTGAGACAGAGTTTCATTCTGTTGCCCGAGCTAGAGATCTGTGGCTTAAGCCTAGCTCACAGAAAACTCAAACTCCTAGGTTTAAGCAATTCTTCTATCTTACTCTTCTGAGTAGCTGGACTACAGGTGCCCACCACCATGCTCATCTGTTTTTTCTATATTTAGTGGAGACACAGTCTTACTCTTGCTCAAACGGTTCTCAAACTCCTGATCTCAAGCATTCCTGCTGCCTTGGCCTCCCAGAGTGCTAGGATTAAAGGTATGAACCACTGTACCTGGCCTAGTCTATTTTCTTTATAAAAACATCTGTTTGCTCACTTTTTATAGGGTTATTTAATTTTAACTTCTGATTGATTTGAGTTCTTTGTAAATTCTGGTTATTAGCACATTATGATATGTATAACATGCAAATATTTTGTCCCATTGTGGAATGTCTATTCAATATACTAATTATTTCCTTGGTTGTGAAAAAGATTTTTAATTTTTTCAAATCCCAATTATTAATTTTTGTTTTGTTTATGTGATTGACTTTAGGGTCTTTTTTTTTTTTAATAATTTTATTGAATCATAATTATGTACATTGGTGCAATCACAGGGCACGATTCATATACATTCAGAAATATTTTGATCATACTGTTACAGATATCCTTCATGGCATTTCCTTGATCACTATAT
>CAUYON010077211.1:0-19134 GCA_963573935.1 Arctocebus calabarensis
TTTTTTGAGACAGAGCCTCAAGCTGTCACCCTGGATAGAGTGCTATGGCATCACAGCTCACAGCAACCTCCAATTCCTGGGCTCAAGCGAGTCTCCTGCCTCCGCCTCCCAAGTAGCTGGGACTACAGGCGCCCACCACAACACCCGGCCATTTTTTGGTTGCAGCCGTCATTGTTGTTTGGCAGCCCGGGCTGGATTCGAACCCACCAGCTCAGGTGTACGTGGCTGGCTCCTTAGCCTGTTGAGGCACAGGCGCCGAGCCCGTATCTGCATTCTTAATAAGTATACCTTATTCTATTGCACAGTCTTTCCTTAAGAAACAGTCTTAACAGTTGGATTGCTTGAACCCAAGAGTTTGAGACCCACAACTGCAAAGACTGCTCTTCTCTGAGGAAGAAACTGACCTTTGTAACTTAATTGTACATCTTCCCAGCACTAGCTAGTCCTCAGTTTCAGCGGGCATTCGGCACTGCTTCCCCTAACCTCTCATGCAACTCTGGGTGTGATAGTCATGACTTAATGCCCATCGGGTCTTAGTCTGCCATGACCCCATCCATTCATTCAGAGTTCTCCTTGCATGCCCTGCACAAGAATAATCACGGACAATACAATGGTAAATTTAAAAAGCACATGGTTTGGTGGGCTAGGCAGATGGGCAAGCCCCTGGTGAGAAGTGCCGTCACAAAGGATGTGCAAGGAATGCCATGGATAGGGAATAGTAACTGATTCTTTGTGTGGGAGGTGAGAAAGGGGAATGTAAAACTAGCTCCTCTGTGACTTATCTCAGCAAGCCTTCCCTCTGGTCTCTAGCAGAGTAAGTAATGGGGTGGAGGTCAGCATGGCCTGTTGGCCATCACGTGAAGGGGAGCAACCCTTTGTGCTCGGGCTCTTCTCTTCCGATTCAAATGTGGAGAGCAGAGAGCCCAGACTAATAAATCCACTACTCAATTGCAATCCCCACAGTGTGTTTATAGGCAGCAGCTGACTTTTATCAGTTAGTTTGTTCTTTCATATAAGCAGAGTTTTATGAGGGTCTCCTGAGCTGGCTCATAACGTGATGAAACGTCTGCAAAACTCCACCATAAATCCCTGGCACCTGCCAAGCAGAGGATGCTGTTTTCCAGGCACATTTTGTCCAGCTGGCGGCTCTGTCCCCTTGCCCAGTGTGCATTTTTGCACTTGTCTCTTTAAACTTGGATTTGTTTTTCAGCTCTCTGCGGCCTCTTTAAAGGCAACTGAAAAATGAGGGGTAGGAAAAAGGAACTAGAAAGTTACGTCTGTGCTAAAAATTATCCCTGGCTTATGTTGCTCTGAAAGCTGGTTTTGATCCCACTGTTGAAATAGACATCAGGCTTCCCAGCCACATGAACCCTGGGGCAGAGGACTGGAGGACAGTGCCAGCCAAACCCATTATTAATACTTTGATTCTTTTCTGGGCCATCACCCTTTGTACTTGCCAAAGGCCCCTACCCTTGGTTGTCAGTTCTGTAAAATAAAGGAACAGCTCCAGAGGCCTTTTCCCCAGATGGTCTCCAACGATGACATCTTTTCCCAGCAGTTAGAGCTCCCCCAACGTAGAGATATTTAAATGCCCTCTGTCTTCCAAATAAGGCAAGACCTGGACTCTTGGAGGATGCTGGTTGGCTGGGGTGGACTGGGTACTTGTGAAAGCTGCGAATGCCAGGATGGCGCATGCTGACACTCTAGGAAAGGCTGAGCGTGCCCCAGGCTGAGTCTTAGTGATGCACCTGTAAATTTGTGGGCTCTCTTGGTTTGGGTCAGGAGGCCACCAGGCCAGAAGGCAACTCTTGTGGCTGCCCTTCCTGTGGCCTTACTCTGTGCTTGCTTTCCCTAGACCACACTTCAGGGCTGGCTTCATGGGTGTGTGACGCATGCTTACCAGGGTCCTCAGCATTGGTAAGTGCTCTGCTATCATCTTCTGTAAATTCTTTTTTTTTTGTAGAGACAGAGTCTCACTTTACCGCCCTGGGTAGAGTGCCGTGGCGTCACACTGCTCACAGCAACCTCCAGCTCTTGGGCTTAAGCGATTCTCTTGCCTCAGCCTCCCGAGTAGCTGGAACTACAGGCACCCGCCACAGCGCCCGGCTATTTTTTTGTTTTGCAGTTCGGCCGAGGCCAGGCTTGAACCCGCCACCTTCGGTATATGGGGCCGGCGCCCTACTCGCTGAGCCACAGGAGCCGCCCCCTCTGTAAATTCTTAAGTTTTTGAGCAGCTTTTTATTTTGCACTGGGCCCTGCTTTCCTCTAGTCCTACTGAAGGTAGCTGCCACAGAGCTGTGGACAGACCCTCTCTCCCCCAAGCTCAAGTTCATACCTATACAGAGCAGGTTACTTTCCTGTCCATGAGGAATATGGCCTTGTCCCACTCCCAAAGCCTCCCTGTTACCCAATCTTCTGGTTACAGCCAATCCCTATTACGTGACAAGAGGTGCCTGCCAATCACAACTCATTAAGTCATCCTCAGCGGCTCCTGGACTCTAATCTTACCATCTTCCAGAAATGACTTCTGTCATGTACTCCACTGGGAGGAAGCTGCCTGCTCCTATGGAGGGTCCTCTGTAAAGAAAACAGCCCTTACCCCCACATCCACCTCAAAGGCAAGACATTGTTCCTGACTATGGGAAAGGAGACCCACTCTCTTATTTTTCCAAGCTCAACACAGACACCATCTTCTCTGTGGTATCTTATTTTTCTAGTCGAAACAACCTTTCCGTCTCAGCACATTCCTTGTGTTTCTCTTTATCACTTTATTTTTTCTAATCCATTCACACATCTCCAGCAGCTCAGTGAGGGACTCGGCCCACTTGGAACTGAACCGAGTGGTAGAAATGGGGCAGAGGCTTTGCAGCCGCCTGGCATGTTGGACCCTGTGGACCCTGTTCTACCTGGGGGTGGGAGAGGAGAGCAGAGGTGGCAGTGGTGTTGGCAGAGCTGCTTGGCTGCTGGTGGCTGTGACTTCCTGTAAAGCCACGATATCCTGGACAGAGCACAAGCTTTGGCACAATCCCAGCATTACCACCTTGGACTACAGGCCTTGGGTTTTACCTGTCTTACTTCTAAAGTGAAGATACTAAGACCTCACTCATTGAACTATTGTGAAAATAAAATTAGCTAATTCATTCAAAGCACAGAAGAGAAGGCCCAGCCCCGAGTAGCCCCTTAATTAATGGTAGGTTTTATTCTCTCTCTGGAGTAGGACTTGGGGCTGAGGCTTGTTTTTTCTGTCAGTTACCTACTGGGCTGAAGATGTTGTGGTCCTGAATCCCTGTGCCCAGAAGCTGGGCTGATTGATGGAAATGAAGCAGAGGGAAAACAGGACCCCTCTCCCAGTGATAAAGAGCCACAGGCCAGGCTGGGCAGAGCATCTTCCCTTTCCCAACCCTCCTGGCTTAGGTTCCCTGGCAAGGCTAGTGGACCCAGATCCAGCCAGCATTGCCACACCGGCGGAAATGGTGGTTACTGTCCCAGCCAAACCCTAGGACTGTGGCGACAGCCCCCGACTGAGCCCAGCGCCACATCAAGGACACAGCTCCACCCTCCTATTGGCATCTCCTCCCACCCCGGGTTTCCCCACCTCCCTTCTGCCCAGAGAACCCAGGGTGTAACCTCTCCCTGAGGCAGGGCAGGCCACAGTCTTCTGTGGCTGCTGCGGTGTGGTGAAGGTCCTGGGCAGGGAGTCAGGACATCTGTGGTCCTGACCCTGCTCTGCCACACACAAGTGTGTGACTTGACCTCTCTAGACTCCAGGGTTTTCATCAAAGAGGGCTGACAGGCAAAAGTTCCAGCTTCACCGGGCTGCTGCAAAAAGGAAACACCAATACACGGGAGAGAATTAGAAATCATACCATAAAACGTTTCCTCTGAGAAGCAGGGTATAATGGAAAGCAGGATTTGGGAGCCAGTAGGGTTACTACCCCAATGATCATTCACTGAGCAAGTCTCCCTGCTTCATGGTTATGGGTAGTGCCATTATACACATCACGGCACCCTGTGAGGTAGGTGTTGCTTCCTTTGTTTTAAGAATGCTGATTTAGGGGCGGTGCCTGTGGCTCAGTCGGCCCCATATACCTAGGTTGGTGGGTTCAAACACAGCCCCGGCCGAACTGCAACAAAAAAATAGCTGGGTGTTGTGGCGGGTGCCAGTGGTCCCAGCTACTCTGGCAACTGAGGCAAGAGAATCACTTAAGCCCAGGAGTTGGAGGTTGCTGTGAGCTGTGACCCTACAGCACTCTACCGAGGGCGATAAAATGAGACCCTGTCTCTACAAAAAAAAAAAAAAAAAAAAAAAAAAGAATGTTGATTTGGGAGTTGACACTCATATAGCTGATCTGAGTTATGTCTTTTTCTTTTCTTTTTTTTTTTTTTGAGACCCTTATTTTGTCACCCTTGATAGAGTGTTGTGCCATCACAACAGTTGCTCACAGCAACTTCAAACTCTTGGGGGTCAAGCAATATTCTTGCCTCAGCCTCCTAAGTAGCTGGGAGTATAGGTGCCTGCTACAATGCCCAGCTATTTTTAGAGACAGGGTCTTGCTCTGGGTCAGGCTGGTCTCCAACATGTGAACTCAGACAATCCACCCACCTTGGCCTCGCAGAGTGGTAGAATTACAGACGTGAGCCACCGTGCCCGGACCCAATCTGAGATTTTAACCCTGATGGAGTCCAAGCAAATCACCTAATCTCTCTGTGCCTCAGTTTCTACCCGTGTGCAGTTAGGACCAATGGGATGAAATGAGCCCATGTGAGGAAAGTGCCTGGCACTTCCTTCTCTCACTTGGAATCAGGAGTTCCTGCTGGGCACCTCACCCTGGAGAACTGCTTTGGGTTGGGTGGTGCTGACTCCAGCTTTTATGGGGAGCAGCAGTTCCCAGCACCAGTCTGAGGTTCCCAGAAGCAGGCAGGGGTTATGGCAATTGCTCAGTCTGGGAGGCATTGCCCAGGTAGGAGCATAGGTGTGTCATTTCCCAGCCACGCTTGGCTACACTTCAGAGTCAAGGCCTACAAGGTGCACCCACACACATACCCAGGGCAGTCTGGAGACCTGCCTCATTTCTATCTCTGTCCACTGAAACCTTCATCATTCCCTGGGAATTGAAGCACCAGAATTTGACATCACAGCATGGAGAAAATGCTCCCAGTGCAATGCAGCGAGCCCTGCAGATATGTTTATGAGAATAACCAGCGCCACCTTTGAGGCTGCCGATCCCCTCTTTGATCTAAGGTGTGGTACTGAGGAGGGTAGTTCTCACCCATGGAGAGCCTAATAGTTTTCTCCATCCAGCTGCCCTCTGGCCTGGCTGTCTGGTCCAGCAGGAGACAGCAAGACATGGAGTTGCCATCATTTGTATCTTGTGTAACTCTGACCCAGGCAGGAATAAACAGTCTCTCCATCAGTGAGGATGTAAACTCTAGACCAGCAGTTCTTATTCTTGGCTTCACATTGGAGTCACTTGAGAAACCTAATTAAACGCTGATGCCTGGGTAGACTCAGGTTCTGATTTGATTGGCTGGGATGCAGGAATTTAAAGCTCCACCCCCAAGTGATTTCCATATGCATGGACAACTGAGAACAACTGCTTTGATACAATTCATTCATTTAAAAATCTTTTTGGGCTCCGTGCCTGTAGCTCAGTGGTTAGGGCGCTGACCACATAAACCCGGGCTGGCAGGTTTGAACCTGGCCCAGGCCTGCTAAACAACAATGACAACTACAACAAAAAAATAGCCAGGCATTGTGGCGGGCGCCTCGGCTACTCGGGGGGCTGAGGCAAGAGAATCGCTTAAGCCCAAGAGTTTGAAGTTGCTGTGAGCTGTGATGCCACAGCACTCTACCAAGGGTGACATAGTAAGACTCTGGTCTCAAAAGATTTTTTTAAAAAATCTTTTTGAGTGTCCTCTGTATATCAGGTACTATACTGCCTCTCAGGTGAACAAATGAATCTGGATTCTTGCCCTCATGAAGTTTGTGTTTTAGGAGGGAGAAATGAAATATGAAAAAAATACTGCGCTAAGTTCAGGAGTTCAAGACCAGCCAGAGCAAGAGTGAGACCCCATTTCTAAAAAGTTGGGACCTATAGTCCTAGCTACTTGGGAAGCTGAGGCAAGTGTATGAGGTTGCTGTGAGCTGTGATGCCATGGCACTCTACCTAGGGTGACAAAGTGAGACTCTGCTCAAAAAAAATCAAAAAATTCAGGTGCTAGTAAGTGCTTTAAAGAACAAGGAAACCATAATGGAATAGAATGAGGAGGGGATGATAAGACAGAGGAGGTTTTCTGAGGCAGCGACATTTGTGCAGAGCCATAAATGAAGTGAGCAAGAGTGCTGACTGTCTAGCACGGCAGTTCTCTGAGTGTTGTCTGGGCACACTAAGACCTTTTCAGGGGGTCTGCAAGGAACATTTTAATAGTACTAAGATGCTGTTTGCCTCATCTACTCCCATTTCCTCACAGTGTACAGGGATTTTCAGATGCCCTGTGATGTGTGAGGATGTCATCACTCCAACACTAATGGGTCATGGTCTCGTGTATTCTAATGTTTTAAAAAATTCTCTGCCTGGTGGTCTAATGGTTAGGGGGAAAAATTCTCTCATTTCTATTTTGGTTAATAGTGTTGCTCTAACCCCCACAAAGACAAGCACGAACTCTTTGGAGTCCTTCATTATTAAGAGTCTAACAGAATCATGAGACCAAAGAGTTTGAGACTGCTGATCTGGCAGGAGAGCCTTCCAGAGAGTTCGGGGATGGGAGCCAGCTTGGCCTGTTAGGAAGGGGCAGAAAGGAGGAGCCACTAGAGAAAGGAGATGATGGTAGATGAGATGTGAGGGGGAGAGACCAGGTATGCAGGGTCCTGCTTCAGGCTGAGGAAGACTGGGAGGCCGTGCAGTGTGAGACTCGGGATCACACCAGGGCTGTGGCAGTGGGACTAGGGAGAAGTTGTTCTAGAGATATTTGGAAGGTTGAATCTGTAAGACCTGGTGATAAATGGGGCACAGGGAAGGCGGTGCCTGTGGCTCAAGGCGTAGTGTGCTGGCCCCATAAGCCGGAGGTGGCAGGTTCAAGCCCTGCCCAGGCCAAAACTGAAAAAAAAAAAAAAAAGGGAGGGCAGTGCCTGTGGCTCAGGGGGTAGGGCCCAGGCCCCATATACCGAGGGTGGTGGGTTCGAACCTGGCCCTGGTCAAACTGCAACAAAAAATAGCTGCAACAAAACAACATTGTGGCAGGTGCCTGGAGTCCCAGCTACTCTGGAGGCTGAGGCAAGAGAATCACCTAAGCCCAAGAGCTGGAGGTTGCTGTGAGCTGTGACACCCCAGCACTCTACCGAGGGCAACTCTATCTGTAAAAAAAAAAATTGAGCTGCTCAACGGGCTAAGGCGCCAGCCACATACACCTGAGCTGGCGGGTTCGAATCCACCCCGGACCCGCCAAACAACAATGACGGTTGCAACAAAAAATGGCCAGGCGTTGTGGCGGGCGCCTGTGGTCCCAGCTACTTGGGAGGCGGAGGCAGGAGACTCGTGTGAGCCCAGGAATTGGAGGTTGCTGTGAACTGTGATGCCACAGCACTCTGTCCAGGGTGACAGCTTGAGGCTCTATCTCAAAAAAAATGGAGCATAGGGAGAGGAAAGAAGGATGGCTCCAGGTTGCTGGCCATTTGCCAAGATAGAAGACACAAGGCTTGGTTAGTGTTAGGGTGAGTGGGAGGAGACAGAACAGGGGACATGTCAGGGTAGGGGACAGTCAGCTGGCTTCTGGATAGATGGGTTGGGACGCCACCCGAGAAGTCAGAGCTAGAGGATAATCAAACTTTGGGAGAATGTGTGCAAAAAGAAGAAAAGACATGTGAGAAGCTCCTCTAGGGAATCCCAACCGGCACGACATGGCCTGAGGAGGTGGCAGAGAGGGTCAGGTGTCAAGGAAGGGGACCATTTCAGGAAGGAAGCTAGGGTCTGGGGTGACAAGAGTGCTGAGGGGTCACGCCAGACAAGGACAGAACCACAAAGTCCAGGACCTCTATAAGAAGAGTCTCCTGGACTCGGCACCTGTGGCTCAATGGGCTAAGGCACCAGCCACGTACACCTGAGCTGGCGGGTTCGAATCCAGCCTGGGCCCACCAAACAACAATGGTGGCTGCAACCAAAAAATGGCCGGGCATTGTGGCAGGCGCCTGTAGTCCCAGCTACTTGGGAGGCGGAGGCAAGAGACTTGCTTGAACCCAGGAGTTGGAGGTTGCTGTGAGCTGTGATGCCACGGCACTCTACCCAGGGTGACAGCTTGAAGCTCTGTCTCAAAAAATAAATAAATAAATAAAAATAAAGAAGAGTCTCCAGGAGGTTGGGGGGGGCAGCAATTAGTTTGCAATGAGTCATGGGTGAAAAGAGGTGAGGACATGATGATGAGGAGGGCAGAAAGCCCTCGAGGGGGACAGGAAGAAGGCAGTAGCTTGAAGCAGATGCAGAGGGCACTCTGGGAGGGAGGGGACAGGAGCCTGCTCCACAGCTGAAGGGCAGGATGTGGCAGACACCTGGGAAGGCCTGGTTAATGGCCCAGTGTCCCAGAGCACAGGTGGAGAGGCTGGCTCAGCACCAGGGTAGCAAAGGACAGAAACATTATGGTACCTTCAAGGGGTGGGAGTGTCGTTGGAGTGGCAGATGGGAGGCACTAGGGCAGTGTGGAGGGTTGAGGAGAGAAGGGAAGACGTGGAAAGGCTCCCAAGGGCACAAGTGAGGAAGCTGCTGGACTCAACGGCAAGCCTGGGCTCAGGACTTTCTGTCCCTTAGCCGTCTTGGGCCTGGTGGACTCAGAAAAAACACCTTCCCCAGATATTTCCCAGTTATTGCCTCCACATTAGGAGGAAATAGATGGAAGGAGTGGAAATTAACACTCTGACCTGATGTGGGGAAGCTGACGCTGAGAGGGGAAGAGCAGCTCTCGAGAGGCTTCGAAGCCAGCCATGTTCATTGCCTGAAGTCCTGGTTCCCTGCGGGGTGACCGCCAGACAGCCATGCCTGGGGCAGACTCCCTCCCGTCCTCCCTGCCTGGGCCTACTCTTGCCCCCCATCCACCCAGTTCATGGCTCTTGATCCTCATCCCTGCCTACCCCAGCCTATGTGTCCCCAAGATGGTGGCACCTCTGCCCTTCTCTCTGTCTCTCTGCCTGGACTGTTGCTGACCTCTGCCTCCAGCCTCTCTCCTCCCAGCCCGCCCTCTAACCGCCAAGGTCACACTAACGCAGACATCCAATGATATGATTCTCTTTCCCCAGAAGTCTCTGAAAGTTTCCCAAGACTTCAGGAGGTCTTCAGTGTGGTGTCTGAGGCCCCGTGTGAGCCTGCCAACCCCCTTCGCCTCCCAGGCTCCACAGCGTTCTCTCCTCTGCCCCGTGCTGTCCTCGCAGCGTCTCCCACTGGTGATGACCCCCTTACCCGTGGGGGGAGGCTCTGCTCACCTCTCAGTTTAGACATCGCCTCCGCTGTGAGGTCTTCTTACTCAGGCCACGCCCTCCTCTCCCTGTGGCCTGAGTCCCCACTGTACAGTGAGTCTTCACTTAAAATCACCAATAGGTTCTTAGAAAATGCAACTTTAAGTGAAATAATGTATAACGACCCAATTATTTCTGGGCCAGGTGTGGTGGCTCACGCCTAGGGAGGCCAAGGTGGGTAGATTGCCTAGGTTCACGTGTTCAAGAACAGCCTGAGCCAGAGTGAGACCCTGTCTCTAAAATATAGCCGGGCATTGTGGTGAGCACCTGTAGTCCCAGCTACTTTGGGGGACTGAGGCAAGAGGATCACTTGTACCCAAGAGTTTGAGGTTACTGTGAGCTAAGACGCCATGGCACTCTACCAAGGGTGACAAGTGAGACTCTGTCTCAAAATAAAACTAAAACAAAAACCAATTATGTATTGATTGTTGACACAGAGTTTCAAGCTGTCACCCTGGATAGAGTGCCATGGTGTCTTAGCTCACAACTACCTCCAACTGTTGGGTTCAAGTGATCCTCTTGCCTCAGTTTTTCTATTTTTAGTAGAGATGGGGTCTCGCTTTTGCTCAGGCTAGTCTCAAACCTGTGAGCTCAAGCAATCCACCTGCCTCGGCCTCTCAGTGTGCTAGGATTACAGGCGTAAGCCACTGTGTCCAGCCAACAACCCAATTATTTCTTCTTATTGATGTTGAACGAAACAAGACATTATTCTGGGACATGGTGTTCGGTGTTTCACTTATAGTAGCAGTTTCCCAGATCCTCCCAACAGTGTTCTGTGGGGACTCATTGTACTATGTCTTCCAGGGGAACAGCCTCTCCCCCTTGTGGTAACTGGCTACTTATATGTCCATCTCCTTTCCCTGGACTGTGAGCTCCTCCAGGACAAGGGCCAGGTTTGACCCTGTGTTCTGTACCAGCCAAAACAGTTTGGAGCCTCATGGGTGCTGGAATCAAACAATATTCCTGTGGATCCTGTGGCTTTTAATGTGGGACTTATTGCTATAGTTGTCTTTTTTTTTTTTTTTATGCTATCTGGTTTTGTGCAATCCAAAAACGCATTGAGGGCTCGGCGCCTGTGGCTCAACAGGCTAAGGTGCTAGCCACATACACCTGAGCTGGCAGGTTCGAATCCAGCCTGGGCCCGCCAAACAACAATGACGGCTGCAACCAAAAACTGGCCGGGCGTTGTGGCGGGTGCCTGTAGTCCCAGGTACTTGGGAGGTGGAGGCAGGAGACTCGCTTGAGCCCAGGAATTGGAGGTTGCTGTGAGCTGTGATGCCACAGCACTATATCCAGGGTGACAGCTTGAGGCTCTGTCTCCAAAAAAAAATAAAAAAAAATACATAGGGATTCAAAGTCCCCTGTGGGCAGGGGTGGGGGCGGGATTCGCAAGGCACGTGAAAGAGAGCCTGGCCTCTCCTGAGTGTGTGCAGAGGACCACTGGTGTGGTTCCCAGGTGCTTTCCAGGTGCCCCTGCAGAAGCCCTCTCCAGGCCATTAGTCAGGACCCCTGGGGAGTCCAACCCTGGCAGCTAGGCCTCTGGGACAACACAGCCCAAGAAGCATTGATGGCTGGGAGGCCCATGAAAGGCAGCAATCACTCATGTGCCCAGGCTGCATCAAGTCTGCCTTGCCCGAGGCAGGGGGCGCATGGAATTAACCCCATTCCAAGAGGCTCTGGCTCCCCAAGCCTGCGTGACAGCCTGGACATTCACAGTGGCTGTGCATAGTCACATCTGCAGGTAATTTCTTCATCCATCTGCACTGGAACAGATCTCATTCAATTCATTAGAACAACACCCTCTGTCCCAGTGCCATCTCTCAGGCGGGAGGGGCTGCCGTGTCCCCTGAAAGCATGTTGCTCAGGCTCTGTGTTGGAACCTTCTGTCTCCTGGTGGGATCTAATTGCATCAGGAGCAAGCATGAGGTCAGCAGGCATGCTCATTCTGGGCGGCCTGGCCCCCAGCCGCCTGGGTGCGTGCGCAAGGAGCTCCCAGGCCGTGCTGCCTGACATTTGTGATCATTTAATGGAAATAAGTTCCATCTTGAAGCTCTGCTCAGCCTTTCATACAGCAGCCAAACTGTCTGCCCTGGACAGGACATAAATCCTGCTGGCGAGTCCCAGGGCCAGCTTGCCTCCTGGAGCTCGTTCCCTCCCAGAGCTCACCAGGGTACAGCTATTTGCACCATAGTTCGAGAAAGGTCCTGGGGAACCGATTTGGTACAGGAGGGAGAGAGTACTGTACTGGGAGCCTCCCAGAGGAGCAGCTTTGAGGCTGGGCGAGTTACTTTGAGCTCTGAGTTTAACTCTGAGAGAAGGACCAATCTTTGCTGCTCTTATTCTAAGAATTAAAGGCCCCAACTATGCTTGACACCTCAAAGATACATGGAAAGCGATTCTTTCCAGCATGCATGGACCAGCTGTGTGACCTGGGGTGAGGCACACAACTTCTCTGTGTTCCCATTTCATCACCTATAAAATGTGACTGTGGCAGTGCCTGTCTCCTGTGGCGATTATGAGGATTAAACGCAGCCACACATGTAAAGGGATGAGAACTGTGCCTGGCACAGTAAGCACTCAGACCATGTTAGCCATCACTGTTGTTATTTCTTGGTAGGACACAGGTTTGGGAGGGAGGCCTAGGAAATACATTAGTTGGGATGGTTTGGAGGCTAATCTTTTCCAGGCAGAGCTCAAAGCTGAGACGACTGTAGGTTTGGAGGAGAAAGAGGGCTGGTGGGAAGGCTGAGTTTCAGGCTGACCAATGATCTTATCCCTTTAACAAAGGTGTACTGAGGTCCTACTATGTGCCAAACACTGGCTAAAGATGTCAAGCTAACAAGGACATCTACCCAGGTTACTGGTGACCTGATAATTTTATTTTTCTCTTCACTGGGCTATCCATTTTTGAAAAGTCTTAGTAAAAGGAAAAAAGCTCACTGATGCCATCCCAGCTGAGCTTCTGGGTGTACCTCAGTAGCATGATGGCACTATCTCGAAGTTTTCTGTTCACTTGTTCATGACCAACTATGGACAAACACTGTCTCTCTTGCTCCCTGCTCTTCCCCAGAACCTAGTAGATGCCTGGCATCAAGTAGATGCTCAGCAAATATTTGTCAAACAAAAGGGCAAAGCATGGACTCTGGTTCTGTTGCCAGAGTTGGGATTGGGCTTCCTAAGAGGTGACCATCCCCTGCCTTCAACAGCCCCTCAGGCCTCTCCCCATCGAATACCTCCAGGGCCAACTTTTCACCATCTTTCTCAGACTTCTGTTCCAGTTTCTAGTCCTTTGATGGTCAGGAAGTTGTTTGTAATATTTGCCTAAATCTCAGGATAACTGAAGCCTGTTGTCCCAGAGCCAGGCAGCACGGAGGTAGAGGGGGATCCTCCCCAAGGGCTTCCTTTGTTTCCCCAAGGAAAAGACTGCAGGGGACTAGAACAGGAGGTGAGTTGGGGTGGGCACAGGCTGGAAACGGAATTGACAAGTGTCGAGGAAGTAGATTAACGTTGTGGTGAACAAGGCTTGCATCTGGCCTGAATTTTAAGAGCTTTGCTAGTGGAGAGACTCTGATGACAAAGAAGGATGAGGTCTCAGCCCTGGGCAGCCAGGCCTCCACGGGCACAGTGGGTGCCAGCTGAATGTGTGATGTGAGGCATGAGATCCTGGAATACTTACTAGAAGCTGCAAAAGAAGCAAAGTTGGGGTGAGAGGTCCCAGACTCTTAGCCTTCCTGGGTAGGTTAGGAGGAGACAACCAGGCTAGCCTACACAGACAGAGGACCCCGGAACCTGGGCCAGGACGACTCATCATGGGGTAGGCCAGAAAGAAAGGGCCCCCGTCAGGGGCTGCTGTGCAGGAAGGAAGGGCCCCTTCTGCAGTCTAGGTCACCTCCAAAGGCAGGGTCCTCCAAGCTGACTGTAGATGCATCCTTGCCATCTTCACTGCCCTCACCCCACTGTTCAATGCCACCTTTTCTACATGGGCTTTATGCTGGGCCCAGAGAGATGAAATAACTTCCTATAGGCCCAGGGGATGTCAGCCCAAACCCTTCTTCCCATGTCTCTGCTCCCTAAAGAGTTGTTTCTAGCCTCTCTCAGGCTTTCCTGAAGTCAGGTTGGTTACTCTAGCAGAGAGGAGCAAGCCCAGATCTGGACTGGAAGCCTGGTGACTTGCAGTCAACTTCCAGCATTGTGTGATCATGGAGCAAGTCCCTTCTGAGTCCAGAATTACTTCACCTGCAGAAAGTGGGGGAGAACAGGGATTTTAAAAATCTTTATTTTTTACAAATTCTTTTTTTTGCAGTTTTTGGCTGGAGCCGGGTTTGAACCCACCACCTCTGGTATATGGGGCCGGCGCCCTACTCCTTTGAGCCACAGGCGCCACCTTAAAAATCTTTATTGTTTAAAAAAATGTTTACTTTTTTTTTTTTTTTTTCAGTTTTTGGCCAGGGCTGGGTTTGAACCCGCCACCTCCAGCATGTGGGGCCGGTGCCCAACTCACTGAGCCACTTTGTATTTACTTTTTTTAAAAAAAGAGGTAGTCCCTTTAGGATTTTTTTTTTTTGTAGAGACAGGGTCTCACTTTATCGCCCTTGGTATAGTGCCGTGGTGTCACACAGCTCACAGCAACCTCCAGCTCCTGGGCCTAGGCGATTTTCTTGCCTCAGCCTCCTGAGTAGCTAGGACTACAGGCGCCCACCACAATGCCTGGCTATTTTTTTGTTTTGCAGTTTGGCTGTGTTTTTGAACCTGCCACCCTCGGTATATGGGGCCAGCACCTTACTCACTGAGCCACAGGCGCCGCCCTCCCCTTAGGATTTTGAATAGAAATGTGAGGTAGAATGTCTGTATGTGAAATAAGGCAGGACTGCCCTGTGGGAGTGGGGAGGCCGAGGCTCCACCTGCCCAGCCTCCCCCATGCCTCTGAGCATCTACCTTTCCCATACGCGCAGCCTGAAAGCTGCTGGACTGCATGACTTCCAAGGGACTTCTTGCCTGCAAGTTCAAAGGGGGCTCCCAAGTGGGCCTGGGCTGGGAGGTCTATGGGCATCCTGAGCCCACTGGTTGCCTGGAAAGATTCTGACAACTAGTTCAACAATGGGCACAGAGTAGGCAGGCCCATTGCACCTTTCTCCTGAAGAAGACACTTCACAAGTAGAACCAGCTGCCTGGGGAGGGTCCCAGCTCCAGCTGAAGGAGTGAGTGATATGACCCCACCTCCTCTCAAAGCTGTGCATGCCCAAGGCAGCCCAGGCTTTCTTGGGAAGCTGTTGGGGACAAACTGCCTAGGGGCAGGGGACAATATGATGACCTTGGATGGGAGCAGAAGGGAGCAGGTGTAGAGATAGGCACTGAGCTTGTAACCCTTGCCCGGAAGTCCTTGGTCCTCTGGCCCAGCCTTGCTCTCTCCAGAGTGGCAGGCTGGAGAGCACCAGGCTAGGCCCTGCCTCCAGCCCGTGCTCCGGAAACCCCCTCATTCCACGGTGTCTACTTAATCCCTGTTAACAGTGGGCTGACCTCCCGCCTCCATGGCCTCACACTGGGCCTGCCCCATTCCTCACAGGCCTCCTTCGAAAAATAAATAAATACTTTCTCCATTATCCCATTAGCAGCTTCACAGGTTTTTCTGCTATTAGTTCCCAGCTCCAGTGAAAGTGGAAACACGTGTTCCAAGAGCCTCCGCTTGCCCACCAGCTACTATGGGGCTGGTACTAAACTCAAGGTGGGACCTGTGTCCGTCCACCTGCAGCTGCCCACACTGGAGAGAAGGGCTCAGGACCGGTTTGCCTGCCCCCAGGTTCTACCAACTCCAGCATATACCAGGGGTCTCCACATCTTGGGCAAAGAGACACGGCTCCCATGTGATGCTCCTCACTGGCTGTGTGTCTTTAGGCAAAGCTCTTTACCTCTCTGGACCTCATGTTCTTTTATTTGAAATGGAGATCATGGGCAGTGCCCGTAGCTCAGTGGGTAGGGCACCGGCCACATACACTGAGGCTGGAGGTTTCGAACCTGGCCTGGGCCAGCTAAAGCAACAATGACAACTGCAACGACAACAAAACAATAGCTGGACGTTGTGGTGGGCGCCTGTAGTCCCAGCTGCTTGGGAGACTGAGGCAAGAGAATTACTTAAGCCCAAGAGTTTGAGGTTGCTGTGAGTTGTGATGCCACGACACTACTCAGGGCAACAGCTTGAGACTCTGTCTCAAAATAAATAAATAAATAAAATAAAATAAAATGTAGATCATAATTCTTGTCTTGAAGGGTAAGAAGATCAAAATAATCTGAAAGAACAAGGAAGGGGTCTTCAATGGCACCAGTGCTTTGCCAGTGGGGGTGCGGTATTGGGAGAAGCCTTACTTTTCTGGCCTTTGCTATCTATCTCTCCCGCAGATTGAGAAAAGAAAGTAGCCAGGCCTTCTCTGTACTGTCCCACCGCCCAGGTGAGGGGCCTTTGGAAGCTCAGACTCCAGGGTAGGTCTCCCTCCCCTACAGTGCAATATATTTCACTTCCCATGACCATATGCCTCTGGGAAGGTTCTGGGATGCCAGGCCATTGGTTTCTCAAGATAGGGCAGTAAGCTGCTCAGCTGGCCTCAACTAACATCCCCTCAATGTCCAGTTCAGGCCCTAGCACGAAGCAGAGTCAAGCTGGGAGCCGTGAAGGTATCTGTCCCCTCATTCCACCTCTTGGCCCCTTCTCACTTCCTCTGTCCGTGATCCCAGGCAGGCGGTGCCCAGGGCTGTGGATTGTTTCTGGTTGCCCACTGGGCATCCTGGACGAGCAGACAGTTGGTCTGAGCACGGGCAGACGGCAGCTGGGTTCTGTCAGCAGTGCCTTGCACTCACTGCTCTGCCTTCACCTCGTAACCGTAGGGCTGAGTTCTCCATCGCTTGGCTCCCACTCTTACAACTGCCCCCTGTGCCCAGAACTTCAGTCTTGCTTCATTTTGTCCTCAAGACAGGAAGGGTGTCTCATTTCTAGGCAAGCCCTGGAGTCAGCTCCATTCAATACAAAATCTGAATCGTGGCTCTCTTAAGGATTGGCTGAAACCTTAGATGAGTAACCTAACTTCTCTGAACCTCTAATTTTCTCATCTTTAAAGTGTAGTGGCACATGATATTGCTTGAGGGTCTAGTGGGACATTAGCACAGTGTCTGGCACTTCATAAGCTCTCCAAAGAGCTGGTTGTCGTTATTACTCCCCAGGGTCCCTGGGCTGCCGAGCAGGCCTGGTGGAACCTGGTGGGCAGCAAGTGAGCATGTGAGTGTGTGCTCAGTCCCAGGCCAGGCCCTCCCTTTGGTTCCTGGCTCGGTGGCAGATGCTGTCGGCTCTGCCAGGTGTGGTTTCCCACAATGGGAAAAGCTGTCCAGACACCTGGGAGCAGCAGGATGACTATGCCTGGGCAGACAGGAGCCTGGAGCACATTCCTGGGTGGAGAGCTGGATGGGCCACCTGCACCGTGGGACTTGGCTGTGATGTCCTGTCTGATGAGTTAGCTGCATCTTAGCAGCTGCACTGTTTCTCTCTGTGGGTCCCTTTCAGCCATTCTGCGGGAGCAGGACTTCCTTTCCCTGTCCCCTGAGATGCCCCCTCATGTCCACCAACCAGCAGCTCTCAACCCCTTGGCTCTGCCCAAGGTTGGACCAATGGGTGCTTCTATTTTGAGCTGCCTGAATGAGCCCCCTGGAGGGAGAGAGTGCTATGACCTCTCTCTCTGTCTTGGCCAATGCTGGTCCTCAAGAGGCAGAGGCAGGAGGGCTAGCTCTCTCCTGCCAGGGCTGCCTGAGCACTTTGGCATCAGGCACCTTGCTAGGTGACATGGAGATGGGCAGGCCCAGCCCCCTCTACACTGGTGCTGGTGGGGGCTGGACATGGAGAGGCGGGAGTGCTTCACTGCCTGACCTCCTGTGAGTCCACAGGCTGAAGTTCTGTGATTGATTCTCCCCTCTGAGCTCTGAGCTGCTCTCCTGGGAAAGCTGCAGGTCTGGGTCAAGGGGAGGGAGTCTGGTATGGACCATATTCAGGGGCGGATTAGCTGGGGGAACTGCTCCCACCAGCAGGGAGGGGAGAGATAAAGCCCATGAGCTGGAGAAGGGGGGCTCAGCACCGAGACATTCCCTCCCCTGACCCCAGGCCTGTGCAGAGCCCCGTCTATGGTGGGGGAGGGGGCTGCCCCCTTTCCCAGGGTACTGGCCAGCCCTGGAGCCCAGCACTTTCTCAGGCTCTTTATTAAATTTCTCAGGAGCAAGAGGGGAGGTTATCCCTCCCCTTCTTCTCTGGCTCCCCTCCTTTTGTCTCCCTCCCCAGGAGGGTCGAGAAGGAGCTTTTCTCATTATTGTGGTTATTAAAAAATAAATGAGCCAGAGACAGAGACACAGAGGGAGAGACAGAGAGACTGAGAGACAGAGGCCAGCAAAGGGAGACAAAGACAGACAGATAGAAGAGGGAGCTGGGAAGACAGAGACAGAGGAGACAAAGAGGAATGGAAGAGAGACTCAGGGCAGCTGGGAGGAGAGGGAAGAATGGAGGCTTTGGAACTTCCAGCTGCAGTGACAGTTGTACCTGGTACCTGGCTGTGTTGACAAGCTAGCTCATCTGCCTGCACCTTGGTTTCCTCGCCTGCAAAATGGAAGTGATAATCCTCACTTGGTAGTGTCACTGTGATGCTTAGAAATAATGCACAACACTGAGTGTAAGATTTGGAACTCAATGGGGGCTCAAAATATGGCTTTATATAGTACATGTTACATATGTGTATGTATATACACACATAGAGAGAAGAGAGTGACAGAAAGGACAAAAGGTACAGATAGCTCAGCAGCCCTACCCACAGACAGAGCAGGGCTGGGAGAGTTAGGGCCTCTTTCCTGGGGATGACTGCTTCTGGGGACCAGACCCTGTTCCCTTATTGTCACCTGATTCCTGTGAGCCAATTCTTAGTAGAAAACAAACTGGAGTCATAGAATGTTCACCTCGTGTTGGTTTTTATGGCCTTTATCACCCAAAGTAAAGAACTTGAGTGCAAGCTGTAGAGCCGAACAGATGAGGCATTAAATTCCAGAAATTTGCCATGAATTTTTTAAGGGCAAAGGGCTAATAAGGTTTCTCTCATCACTTTCTTTTCTTTTTCTTCTTTTTTTGGAGACAGAGTCTCATTGCTTCCTGGCCTTTTGGCTAAGATCGAGTGTGGAGAGAGTCTCACTCTGTGGCACTTGGTAGAGTGCTGTGGCATCATCTAAGCTCATAGCAACCTCAAACTCTTGGGTTCAAGTAATCCTCTTGCCTCTGCCTCTTGAGTAGCTGGGACTATAGATGCCCACCACCATGCCTGGCTAATTTTTCTATTTTTAGTGGAGATGGGGGTCCCATTCTTGCTCAGGCTGATCTCGAACTCCTAAGCTCAAGTTATCTACCCGTGTTGGCCTCCTGAAGTGCTAGGATCATAAGCATGAGCACTGTGCCTAACCTACCTTTCTTTTCTTAAATAGCTTTCTTTTTTTTTTTTAAATAATTTTATTAAATCATAATTGTGTACATTGGTGCAATCATAGGGCAGAATGTGCTTCATATACAATCAGAAATATTTTGACTGTGCTGTTAGAGATAGCCTTCATGGCATTTTCTTGATCAC
>CAUYON010077215.1:0-19382 GCA_963573935.1 Arctocebus calabarensis
CAGGCGCCCGCCACAACGCCCGGCCATTTTTTGGTTGCAGCCGTCATTGTTGTTTGGCGGGTCCTGGGACTGGATTCGAACCCGCCAGCTCAGGTGTACGTGGCTGGCGCCTTAGCCCGTTGAGCCACAGGCGCCAAGCCAACTTAATTAAATTTTACTTAACTCTCCTATTTAGTGTTTTTCTTGATAAGGAGGAGTTTAGGTCTTACTATATCATTAGACAAGTAGGGTCTGTGGCTGACTGAAAAATAAATTTCCTTGCTTAGGGTGTGAGGATGAAGAGGCAAAAAGAAGTTATAGCAGTTTCCATTGGTTCGCTAATGCTATCCATATATTGTTTTTATTACCTAGATTGGTTTGGAGTAGAAGCAGGGAACACTTATAAAAGGTCAGCAAATACAGTAAAAGACAGCTGTTGTTTTAAAAATTGTGTTGTGAAACTCATCTAAGCGCATTGATCATCCAGGTGCAGAAATGGCCACGCAGTGGACCATAAAGAAAAGTGGGGCATATTAAGGAGCCCTGGCTCTCAGGTGTGGGCAATAATGGTCCTGGGTAGAGCACTTCATTAAATACTTGAAAGGAGAATGTTTTCATGGAAGACAGTCTGTGTCTTGTGATGTTTTGAGCTATTCATTCAACGTGATTTTCTCAGACACGGATGCTACACTCAGTATTTAGGACTGAGGCAATTACAAAGATGAATTGGCCATAATCCTACCACTGTGTGGTTTGCTATTGAAGGAGGCACATGCACAAACGAAGAGGGGTTTTTGGAGCACAGCTGGGGAGTTGATGAATTCTGTGAATAGGAAGTCTTCAGAGAAGGGGCACCACTTAGCTTCCTCAATGAAGCCTCTGGTAAATCAGGCACACGAATCTCAGTGTGCCTGAGACGTCCCTGAAAAACTCATACAGCCGTTAGCCAAAAGAAAATCTTTCAAAACAGCCAATAATTTTAACCCCTTAGGGATATTTGTAAACAAAGAAGGTCCTTCGGGTACTCATCTCTCAGCAAACATTTCATCAATCATACAATATGTGCCAGGAATTATTATAAATACCAAAGATACCAGCTGGGGAAGGTAAGAAACCCTCTGTCTTCATGAGACTTATTACATTCTAGGGGGAGAGATAAGCAAAAAGAAAGTTCATCATAATATAGTTTCATGTTCATCAGTAAGACAAAACGGGGTCAAGATTTGAGGTCTACCTTAGCTGGAAGGATTAGGGAACCTTGTCTGAGGAAAAGCCATTTGTCAATCAGACTGCGTGATAGAGAGACAGTTAAGGGAGGTTGTGGGAAGAGTGTTCCAGGCAGTGTGAACACACATCCAGGGTGCACTTACAGTGCCTGACTTTATACTTTTGTACTCATTGTTCTGAACTTTTAACTTTGGAATCAATTAACCTTAAAACTTTAGAAACTTCTTTTTAAAAAAGTTTTTTTTTTTTTCCCTAAGGCTTCTTTTCTATTGGACTGGCAGCTCTTATACAAACAAAGACATTTCTCTTTTGTGCTAATTACTCTCTTGTCTCTTAATCACTGACTAATTGCCTCTATTTGAAATAAAATTTTCCAGTGTTCAACAAGAAGTCAGTAGGAGTGCTGTCTGAATTCTAGGGGCTGTTTTGTAGAGCGTAACACAGCAACAGAAGGATCGAAGGAATGTCTGCCTTTCTTTTGTCCAAACTTGGGTATTTTGACAATTCTGCAGAGTAGGATTCATTTTTGACCCATTTCACGTTGAAATCGCTAGAATAATTACATTAAAATAATTCACCTTAATTTGAAGCCAGGGATTCTAATACTGTATTTAAAACTAATGGTGGTTATTTATGATTTTCATAAGTTAGAGAACCAAGAAGGTAGGAAATGAGAAATACAAACTATTTTATAAGAAAATGGAGGAAATAGGCAGTGCCTGTGGCTCAAAGGAGTAGGGCGTCAGCCCCATATGCCACAGGTGGCTGGTTCATACCCAGCTCGGGCCAAAACCACACACACAAAAAAAAAAAAAAAAAAAAAAAATGGAGGAAATATATGGGATTTGGGGATTTTTTTTTTTTAAGGCCAGGGCTGGGTTTGAACCTGCCACCTCCAGCATATGGGGCTGGGCGCCCTACTCCTTTGAGCTACAGGTGCCAACCAGGATGGTTTTTAAAATTCTCTTCAGGGGGAGGAATTGGAAGTTGAAAATCATAGGTTTAAAAAAAATTATTGTTTAATTGTGGATTTGTTATTTGCATATATGAATGCTCTAGATAAACAGACAACTTAGCCTATAAATCATATTTAATACTTAAAACACACATAAGCAAGGATTGCTATCCTAAGAGGCTATTAAGAAAAAATCAAATATAAGCAAAATACATAACCATAGCCCTGATCATAAATATACAAAACAGAAATATATGAATGGAAAAGTGAGTTGAATTATCTTATAAAAACATATGTCTAATATAATAATGAATTTATCTTTCTTTTCTCCATCTTGACAGTCTAAGAAACCTCTTCAGATTTGTAATTGCATCTAATTCAGAGCAAGGGTGACATTCTAATAAGCAGATTTGTGGAGTTAACACCTCTCCTAAAGCCTTTGCCTGTTCTAACAAAACTGGAAACTTAAAGAGCTGTTTAAATTACATGGAAAGTTCAGGAGTTCTTGTAACAGCTACCTTGTTACAATCCCAGAAATTTTATATGGTGTTTCCTGAATAGTGTTCATATTTGCAATTCATATATGAAAATCTATATTTGATAGCGGGAGGACACTGCTTAGAGAGGCAATTGGAATTTAAAGGCAAATTGACTCAATTAAGGAAAGCAGTGTGGGAGATTGGGTAAGGCTTGGCATCCCAGAGTGGAATATTTTCTCATAATACAGAAGATTTTCAAAAACTGAAAAAATTGAAAGGCTCTTCTATTAAGCAAATATATTGAACTTACGATTATAAAATCTACATCATTGAAAATTATTTTGGCAGGAAGAACAGCTGCTTTCTTGGTGTCTGTTAGGGTGCAAGCCAGAAGATGGCACACTCAGGCTAGTAACTGAAGACTTTAATAAAGGGATAATTTATACAGGTAGAAGACAGGCAGCGATGATGCAGCACCTGAGGGCAAAGAGAGCCAACATCACCTCCCATCTGCAGGTGGCAATAGGAGGGAAGAGTCAGCAGAACTCAGGGAGAAAGCGCCGTGTAGAGGTCCCCCTAATCACGTCTCTGGCAGGAGGGGAGCAAGGAGAAAAGCTGAACTTTACTTGCACTAGGATCTCCCACTGGTGTTGCCATTTGAAACAAAGCAGCCCAGGAGGCAGGTGAGTCAGGGGATGAAGTTGATATAGGTCAGCCTGGATGACCTGACCTTTGTTCAGTGTACAAAACAAAGTGGGAGGGGAAGGGCATCGAAAGGGGCAAGTAAAACATATCTACCCAAGGCTGAAATTTGAAGCCAAACGCAGTCTTTTTTGTCTTGTCTCCCCTCACCACATCTGAACTGACAGAAACATAAATCATGCTGTTTGTAACCTACACAAACAGGTACTAGTCTCGTTTGATAGACTATGTATTCTATATTTGGTATTCCTTACCTGAATATATTGACTTTGGACGTGTGAATCTTCACATCTCAATTCAGGAATTTCTTTATACTATTACCAGGAATGATCCCTTAACATTGAGACGTATGCAGCTGGCAAAAGGAGTCAGCGAACCCACGCTGTGTGCTCCGCAGTGAACACGCAACACCACAACTTGGTGTCTCTAAACTGAAGGCTCTGTGAATGGGCTTTCTCTGCTCCAGCAGCAACTTGTTCAACCAACGTTCTTTGCCAGTGTAAAAGAAAGGTCATTGATAATTTTCTTGTTTTTCTTTGGTGGGAAGATTCGGCTTCTTTTAGTGCTTAAGCGGAAAACTGATAGGACACTGTGCAGAACGATGCCAATTTCTGCTTAATGCAGAAAGGCAGGAACGCTGCTGTTTAATCAATTCAAGACCATGGTGTTTCTATCTAACACTGTCAAACATCTATTTCTTGCTCCCTTCTTACTTTATTAAGGCGCTCAGGGGAGGTCCTATTTGTATTTAACCAGTGATGCCCAACACTGTTAGAACTATATGAGCATTTCCACAGAGCAATTTTCCCTCCTAAATTCAGATTGCCAAAGAGAGGCATATCCAGGGGTGTCCTGGTGTTCATTGCTTTCATTTATAATTGGATTATGACCTATAGTTAGGGACATATGATCACTTTAGGAATCATTTCAGGGGATCCAGTCAGGGGTAGAGGGCTGGGAGTCTTCAGGAATTATGAATGGTGTAGTCTACCCTGTAGCTCTAAGTTCTTGTTATTAATTGATGGTCACTGACTCCCTGTTGTTAGGAGAGACTTATGCTGCACGCTGGTCTGATTCTTTTTAGAGGAAAATGAGCCCGCTCTTTATCCTAAGACCGCAGTTGAATTTTTCATAGACTGCTGGCCATACGTGGTGTTTTAGATTGCTCCTCAGGACAGGCGCATTTAGCAAATTAATTGTGCAAAAAGGAAAGAAGTATCTTGCACTATTTTTCATCAGTTTATGAGATAAACAGAGACAGTTGGAAAGTGCAGAGATTCCCCATATAACTTGTCCTCACACTTATCTGATCCCACCTATTATTAATATGCTTCACCAGAAGACTACATTTGTTACAATCAGGGAATCTACATTGACACATTATTCTATTATCATCCAAACTCTGCAGTTTGCATTAGGGTCCCCTCTTGGTGTTGTAAATTGTATGGGTTTTGGACAAATGTATAATGGCATGAATACACCATTACAGTATTATACAGAATAATTTTACTGACCTGAAAATCTTCGACGCTATGCCTATTCCTTCTGCCATCCCCAATCTCTTAAAAACCCCTGATCATTTTACTTTGTCTATACGTTAGCCTTTTTCAGAATGTCCTACAGCTGGAATCACACCTTATGTAGAATTTTCCTATTGACTTCTTTTAGTACTACGCATTTAAGCTTCCTTCACGTCTTTTCATTTGAAAGTTCATTTTGTTCTTAACCTTGAATAATTTTCCATTTTACAGCTACACCACAGTTTATCTATTCACCTGTTGAAGAATGTCTTTGTTGTTTCTAAGTATTGGTAATTATAAATAAAGCTGTTGTGAATATCCAACTGCAGGTTTTCATGTTGACATAAGTTTTAACTCCTCTGGGTACTTCATAAATAGTCTCATTGCTGGATCATATGGTGAGTACCTGTAGTTTTCTAAGAAGTTACTAAACTGTACCACAGTGCACTCCCACCAACGATGAATAAGAAATTCTACTGCCTCATGTCCTTGCCTACATTTCATGCTGTGTGTTCATTTTGGCCTTTCCAAGAGGTATATAGTAGTAGTATCATGTTTTTTAATTGGCATTTCCCAGGTGATATATGTTGTGGACCATCTTTTCAAACACTTCATAGGTTTCCTTATTTACCATCTGTACGTCTTCTTTAGTAAAGAGTACCTTTTTTAACCTGCTAAATATTTAAATGCTAATGTTTTTCAAAAACTTTTGGAAAAAATTTAACATTTAGTTGAGTTTGCATCATTTTTTCCTCTTACCAAATCCACTGCAATTTTCTACGAGTTCTCCTCAATCCAGTTTTTCTTTTTGCTTAAGTGATCATGACCCATTTTCATGTATGCATGTTTTATACTTTTACAATTGAGAAATATAATATTATACTGTACACAACTTTTGCAAGTGGTTTTTCTTTCTTTTTGTTTTCCTCCCTCCCTCCCTGCCTCTCTTCCTTCCTTTTTTCCTTCCTTCCTTCCTTCCTTCCTCTAGATACAGTGTAGGCCCTACTCAGAAGAAGATATAAAACATTTCTAACTCTTCAGAAGATCCCTCAGGTGGTTTTCCAGTTAATACTCCCATATCCAGAGCAACCACTTTCTGAATTTTATCCATCTGTATTATATTGTTTTCTGTTTGAGAAGTTTATATAACTCAATTATGCAGTGTATATACTCTGGTGTCTGGGTTTGTTTGTTGTAAATTTCTTTGAGTTTTGTTTATCTTATCATGTGGTATGAAATTACCGTAATATATTTTCATCCATTTTCCTGTTGATGAACATTTGGGATGTTTCCAGTTTGGGGTCACTGTGCCCATGTTTATTTGTTAGGATTTTTTTTTCATTGACTTGTAATATTTATTAATATATTCTGGATAATACTGAAAAGCACGTATGATTTTGGTAGACATATGTGAGGGGTTAGTTTTTTCACTATGGTAGCTTTTACATATTTCCTTAATGTGATTTGTTCAGAAGCTGAATTTTTTATGATGTTCAATTTGTATATTTTTTTCTGATTAGTGTTTTCCATGCTGTTTCAAAAGATCTTTGTTTATATCTTTTTTCCTCATAGCCTATAGAATCTGTAATGAGTTGATATTATTTTATTTTTGATGTCAGATATCTATTTATTTCCTCCTTTTTATAAATTTACCTAGAGCTCTATATACTTTAATAATTTTATTAAAAAGACTACTATATGTTTCATTGACTATTCCACATTATTTGCCTATTTTATTAATGAAATAATTCGTATCTATCTTTATTATTTCCTTATATTATTTTAGTTTTCATTTTTTTCTGTAGTTTCTTTTCTTTAAGAAATGCGTTAGCTGTGTTCCACAAAAGTTGTTGCAGTTTATAATTCTGCAATTAATATCGTCTCTAATTTCTTGCATGAGTTATTCAGAAGGCTGTGGTTTAATTTCCAAACATGTAGAATTGTCCAGATATCTTATTGTTACTAATATCTAATGTAAAGTAGTTGTGGTCAGGGGACATACTCTGTATAATTTCAGTTTCTTGGAAATTATCAGCACTTTTATACCGAAAGATATAGTTTATCTTTCTGGGTGTTTCTGAGCACTTGAAAGAAACATGTTCTCTGCAGTTACATGTGTGTAGTGATCTCAAAAGACAGTCAGATCTAGGAATGGTCGTGTTTCTTTACCCATTTTTTCTCACAGATTTTTTTGTCTATTTGTATGATCAACTACTGAAAGATATGTGCTATCATCTCCAACTCTAAATGTGCAGCTTTTCACTTCTCCCTTTAATTATGTCAGTTTTTCTTTACATATTTTGATGTTCTGTTAATGCACAACCATTTGGTCTTGCCATGTGTTCTTGATACACTGATTCTTCTACTATTAAACAATGTCCCTGTCATTGTCCATCTCTTTATCTCTACATCTATTTTGTCTCACATTAATGTAGCAAAACCAAGTTTCTTATAGTTAATCTTTGCACCACATATGTTTTTCTACTATAATCTCTTCAATTTATCAGTGTCTAAACTGAAAGTATCTTTATTTTAAAATACACTTTCTCATGCTTTAAACATACTTTAATTATACAGTCTGCTGCTCTTGGAAATATTTGCCTTTTATTTAAATTCAATGTAATAATTGATATGCTAGTTTCTAGTCTCTCACCTTGCTATTGGTTGCAAATATATCCTATTTGTTCTTTGCTCTTCTGTCCATTTATCTTGTCTTTTTCCTGGATGAATTGAGCATTATTCCTATTATCCTACATATAATCTCTTGTATTGATGTTTCTCTTATGGTTATTTTTTCAGTAATTGCTTTTCATTAAGTTAAAGCTATTATTATTCTATGTATTATCTCTTGTATTGACATTTTAGCTGTATTTCTTTGTTTTTTTTTTCCAGTAATTGCTTCTCATTAAGTTTAAACATCAAATATTTTTGTACTGCTGAACAGACAATGTAGAACCTTATATTAGCATAATTTTATTTACTTTTTCTTCTATGTAGACCCAGAGTCTCTTATAGTATTATTTATCTTCTGATTAAGTTTTTTTAAAAGCATTTCTTTAGCACAGGTGTACTGAAGATTAATTCTTTCAGCTTTAATTATTCTAAGGTTTCTTTTTAAATTTTACTTTAATTTTTCAATATTTTCAATGGATATACACTTTTAGATTGATATTTTCTTTTTTCTAGCACTTGGAAAAATTATTTCTGCCCTCTTGGTTTTTTTAACCTTTATTATGTTAAATAAGAAAATCATCATTTATGTCATTTTGCCCTTGAAGTTAGTGTGCCATTTTTGGTGGGTACTTTTTCTTTCAGATAAGAGGAAAGTGGCTTTATCACAAGTAACTTTTCAACTAAACAGCCAATCTTTTTCTCAAAGTCAGTGATCTTTGATTATTAATTTTAATTTATTTTATTTTTGTTGGGGAGGGAGTGGTCAAATCATGGAATCCTGTTGTTCATTTAGTATTTTTTTAAATTGTAAAATATTAATATGGTACTAGTGGTGTTCTTACATTTATGACTTGTTTAATGCTGAAGCAAGGGATTTTAGGGCGCTCCTCAACAGAGTAGTGTATATAGTAGCTGGCAGGTGGGTTTTTATCCCTCCCTCACCTCCCACCTTCCCCTCCTTCTTAGTTTCCAATGTCCTTTATACCTCTATATGGTCGTGTATGTCCCTGATTTTGCTCCCACTTCTTAGTGAGAACATGTGGTGTTTATTTTTCCATTTCTAAGATACTTAGGTTAGGATTCTCTAGTTTCATTTGAGTTGCTTATGACTGAGTACCAATCCATGGTCTATATATGGCATAGACCACATTTTCATTGTCCACTCATCAATTTAGGTTGATTGCATATCTTTGTAAATTGTGCTGTGATGGACTTTTGGGTGAAGGTGTCTTTTTGAGAAAATTATTTCTTTTCCTCTGGGCAGATGCCCAGTATTGGGATTGCTGGATCAAATGATAAGAATCTGAATAGCCAAGCAATTTTATACTGTGGGTCCTTTTAATATTTGCACCTTATCTTTGATTTTATGTGTTTTCATTATGACATGCTTAGGTGTGGTTTTCTGTTTGGTTTGATTGTGCTTTACTAAGATCTTAGAGTTGAAGGCTAATATCACTTAACTTTTTTTTTTTTTTTAATTTGATGGGCATTATCTTTTCAAATATTTGTCATAATTTCTTTAGGTATTTTAATTAACATATATCCAAGTTTTTGAATTTGTACTATGAATCACCTATCTGCATTTGAAACAACAAAGCATAGATGACAGTAGAGACTGGGATATATTTATCTCCAGAAAGAAACACATACCTTCTTTTATAAGCCAGACTGCTAGACTGGGGTGGGTGGGAGGTGAACTATAATTTTGCAGGTTCTTTTAAGCTTCAGTTTGAATCATTTCAACAGTGGCTTCAAATATTTTGGACTAGGATCAGGACTTTCTGATACATATCTTTAGGTCCTAAGCACTGCTGTGATTCCAGAGATCTACTTGTGCTTCACAGAGAAACTGCCAATTTGGGGAACTGTGGGGTATTTCTCTGTGCATTATAGCTCAGCTGCCAGGTTTTTAATTTGCTGGGATGTTCTCTTTGCTGTCCCATCTCATTCTCTACTTTCCATACCCAAGACCTTTTTTTAGCATCGTTGTGGCTGCGTCTAAATGGAGCAGGTAGTGGCCCTGTCATTTATAAAATCCTCACATGCCTAACAGAAGTTTGTCTTGGCTAACTTTAGTAACTTCAGTCTTCTGTAGATAAAAACCTGAATTTTTTCAGGGAGTTTTTCTCCTATCTTCTACCTGCCCTGGGCCTCCCAAACTTAAATGCTCAAGATACCTTTCATGGATGTTTCCCCACTCTCCCATCCTGCAAGCCCTTGCTGCTGGGGGATACTTGTACTTGATCTTGGGGGGGCTTCACATGCCTCAGGGAGAGAGCCTCTCAGTTCTTCAACTCAGCTTCACTTTTTAAAAATAATTTTATTAAATCATAATTGTGTACATTGGTGCAATCATAGGGCAGAATGTGCTTCATATACAATCAGAAATATTTCGATCATACTGTTAGAGATAGCCTTCATGGCATTTTCTTGAGCACTATATAAAGACTTGATACTCTACATTTAATAAGTTTCACCAGTACCCTGCTAAGATGCACCATAGGTGTGATCCCACTAATTGCCCTCTCTCCCTTTCCCTTTTCCCTGTATTCTTGTGCTATAATTGGGTTTTAGCCTTCATACGAAAGCTATAAATTAACTTCATATTAGGGCTGAGTACATTGGATGCTTTTTCTTCCATTCTTGAGATACTTTGCTAAGAAGAATATGTTCCAGCTCCATCCATGTAAACACAAAAGAGGTAAAGTCTCCATCTTTCTTTAAGGCTGCATAGTATTCCATGGTATACATCAGTTAAATGGCCATGGTCTTGAATCTCTGATCAGTTCAGCTGTCCCTTGTCATATGTGCACCAACTATAAGGCTTCCTCCTTCTGCTTAATTTTGAGAAATAGACTGTTTACTTACAAAGAATTATCCTTTAAAAAAAATTACAACCTAGCTTCCTGCTGACTCCATTGCTGCCTTTCTTATGTTGAATATGGATCAATTGGATATGATGTTAGTATATTTAAAAAGAGAAGATCGTTTTCTTTGTGACAAAGTACTTGCTGAGTAGAAGATAGCTCCAAAGAGATAGGTATTTCAGGAGGATTATTTTCAAAAGACCTGTGCTTCCTACTTTTTAAGACTTGGTACTTTAAAATTATTTTCTAGGGTGGTGCCTGTGGCTCAGTGAGTAGGGCGCCGGCCCCATAGGCCAGAAGTGGTGGGTTCAAACCCAGCCCCAGCCAAAAACTGCAAAAAAAAAAAAAAAAAATAATAATAATAAAAAGAATAAAAAAAAATTATTTTCTAGACTGGAAAAGAATACCATTCAATAACCATGCCTTTTCTCATAGCATCAACATCTTTCAAAATGTGCCATATTTAGACAAGTATGAAGCAGATAGTGAGTTAAATAAACTAAACCTAATTAACACTAATAGATATTAAATTTGTATTATAACATGTATTGACTCTATGCATTTACTACAAGTAATAGTCAGGTTTTAGCCATGTCATACAGCATCATGGCTATAGTAAGTCTAGGAACCTTACTAGCATTCCTTGGAATTAAATATCACCTATAGCCAGTTACCTGCTGTAAAGTAGAAAAGGCAATATAACTAAATAAGGAAACATTAAATACTTGAAATTTTGCATCTAAGTTACTTTCCACAATTGAGATGTTCTTACAAAATATAAAAAAGTATATATTTTATCAAATGATCATTTAAAGTGAATTTTTAATTAATGCTTTATGAGACTAACATGTAAAAAGCATTTTAAACAGGTTCTTTCAATACTGATTGAAAGTTGATACATAATTCTTGTAGTTACTTAATCTTTTGAAGAAAATCAGACAAACTTTGGTTAACTGTTTGTTAGTAAATTATTTTACCTGGTTTGTCTGTATATAAATATTTATTAACAATAATAAAGAAATAGTATATGTAATTTAATAGAACATTAAAATCTGTATATTTATGTTCTAGAGAGAGAGTTGACCACCTCTCTGTGAATCAAGAAATTATCAAAAAGATTTAAATGTTACTCTACTTTCTGGGTGATTGGAAAAGAGACAGAGAAAAAGCAATAGTGAAAGAAGAGAAAAAGGAGAGTAAAGAAGGGACAGTGGAAGGGTCAGTGATAATGGCAGAATGGGGGCAAGGGACAGGCCAGCTGAGGAGCAGCATCCCGGCCTCCAGCCAGGGTTTGAATGACGGACGTGCTCCTTTCACCCACCAGCCCTGTCACCACCTCTTAAGGTCCTCGATTTAGTGAACTAATTGTTAATGACTTCACCTGCAAAATGCAAGGATTGGCAGTGAATTACCATTTGAAAGTTGTGATATTGTGCTAATACAGAAAGTGCAACTTCCCTGACACTATTCATAAAGGACTTATTCTCTCTCATTCTGCTGTTGGGAGGATTCAGTGAATAAACATGTATCGAATGCTTAGTGTCTGAGTCAGACTGGGCGGCTACAAGAAATATCCCACAGTCCAGTGGCTTAAACAACAGACGTTCTAGTTCCATCGTTGCTTGTCGTCGTCCAGGCTCAGTGCACAGCGGATCCAGAGTGAAGAGGGGCCCTCTTCTTGGTGTGTGGATGGCCCTCTTCTTGGTATGTGGATGGCCGTCTTCTTGCATGTTCACATGGTGCGGAACACGGCCAGAGGTGCTCTCTGCTGACTCCTCTTATAAAAGCGGGGATCCCGTTCGGGAAGGCTCTGCTCCCATGAGACAATCAGCTCCTGAAGGCCCTTGGGAATTTCAGTATGTTAGTTAGACTCTGGTAAGCCAATATGTCTACAATATTTTTCTGTAGCATCACTCTAACATCTGTTAACGTGGAATTTTGTGCTTAAAGTAGGGAAAACAAGATTGTAATTTAATATTAATATTTTAGAAATTCTTTTGGAAAAGAAGACACATGTCATTATCTGCTGCCATGTGCATTTAAGATTAAGTAAAGAGCAAATCAAACATTCTGTATATGACCTACTAGCTACACAATAGTTTCCCAAATATGCTATCAAAATACAGGGGTATATAATTTAAAAAATTAAATTTATAGGATTTCACTCCTCAAACATCAATACACTCTTTACAATAGTTAGTAGAAATAAATCACAGATATAGGAGACCGGATGCTTCAACTACATCAATTTTCATTATGCCAATATTCATAGGACAAAGAAAACAATTCCCTCAGGAATGCTATTTGACTTCAGAAATAACAAAAATGTTGTTATAGCAGAATGGCAGTGGAGTTCTTGAAAATTTCTAGTGTTTCTAAGCTCAGAATTATTACAATTCACTTATGTTTTGAATAAAATGCATACAAAAGACGAGGGAATAAAATAAGACTGGAATTTGTATGGAGGTAAAATGTGTTATAAGGATTACGGGGGTCTGAAGTCCCAGCTCCCTAAACCCCTTGACTTGGTTTGATTACTCAGCAGAACTTGAAAGCTCAACCAAGGCACGGCACACATTGAGAGAATAAGTGGGTAAAGTCTAAAAGTCGAACTAGAGCACCACGGCCAGATTTTAGTAGAACAAAGAGAAATTTCATTTAAGAATGAAGAGCAAGCTTGGGGTACTTCCAGTGAGAGTTGGAAGTGGGTGCCTCGTGTGAGAGAAAAGAGGGGGAGCATGTAGAGCAGAGTGGGGGCATAAATATAATTTTCCTCTGAGTTTGAAATTGCGAGTAGCCCTTTCATTGGTCCCTAAGCGCCTCTAGGCATCATCGTTCTTTCCTCTCGGTCATTGATTACCTGTTACCTCACACCCACATTCTTTTCTCTTTTTTGGCGAGAGTTGCTGAAAGGTGATCTCACTGCCCAATGCTCCGTAGGCCCTCCAATCTTCCTTAGTGAGCAGGCCAGGGTTCCTCCCATGTCCCTTGAAGCCCTTTTCTCTGTCCCTTCTCACAGAGAAAGAATGACTTTGCCCTGGGAAACAAGCAACAATTGCTACTAGTTTGATTCTCCCAGGTGCCAAACATTACATTTGACAAAGTTGTGTTCAGAATTATTCTGAGACGAAGAATAACCTTAGCTTCTTTCAGAGGAGGGTTGCCTTTCCTTCAGTCATGCACATCTCAGGGACACTAGCCATCTGCGGTCTCCTAACCCCAATTTCAGGAGCTGAAGCACAAGGTGGGGAGGGCGGAAGGAGAGTTGGTTCATTTCTATTGCTGGGGTACAGCCTTGCAGGTCCTAACCAGAATGCGGGAGTTTAGCAGAGCCCCACAGTGGTTGACTCTGAATTTGAACTTTTATCCCACGAATCACATGGAGCCCTCAAAAATGCTGGTCATATTCACAGAGTCACAGTAGTTTATTTCAGAACTGAAAAGAATTCTCTTTGGCTTTCCATAGCCTGCCAGAGCACGGCAGGGATCTTCACGGCCTGGGAAGGCCCAAGTCATGCTAACACTCTGTCTGGGGTTCTGAGCCAGGAGGGTTAGTCTAGTTTACTTTATTGGAGAAAAATATTTCCAAAATTTCCATAAGTTTTAAATAATATTCTATTTCTTAGGCTGAATACATTTTTCTTGGAATTTTGAAGCTCATGAGTAAAGGTCAGGCAAGTCAAAGTTACCCACATCAAATTACCAAAGAAAATTACTGGTGCATTTTTTTATTCACTGAACTTGCAGCATAAGCATTTGGATTCCAATGACAATAATTAGAACAATATTAAACTATGCAGAGAAATATTCACCAGTGCAGATCATTTCCATGACAAGAAAACTATAACTCAGGAGAAAACACATTCATGCATTCATTCATGTTCATTTACTCAGCAAATTTTTACAGAGTGCCTTTCCTACGGGGCATTAGGCATCAAGCTGGGCACTGGTGATGTGCAGGGCAGCAACTGATGGGGGCTCCTTCCTTGGTACGTAGCTTAAAATACAGTGCGAGCTGCAATGTGTATTACCATGAAGAGTCGTCAGTGATGGGCTTTCTATTTTTAAACTTAAGTCAGACTTAGAAACAATTTAGTCAAATTTCCTCTTCTTACTGAAAAGGAAAATATTACAGAAGTTCTTTTGAATTTCCAAAGATCTCAATGGTAGTTAGTGAGAGAATATAGGACAAAATTCTTTCTTTCAACTCTCAGGAGGGTTCTTTTTTGTTATATCACAATGGCCTCTATAATCATCTTTGAAAATACATTTCAGACCTTGGAAATAAGGATGCAGGCTCTGAATTCACAGACGTAAGGAGTAAAATGCCATTTTTATAGATATGACTTCAAAAGTAATAACAATTTAAAAATAAGATATTTTGACTGGGTTGGTTCATGATGGTCAATCTAGTATATTTATATACAATTAAATTTAAAAATTCATTAAATATGAATTACTTGAAACATGATATTTATTAAATATTATCTATGAATCTGTAGCAATTTACTTAAAAATCCATTTCCTAGACTACTTAGGCCTGTTTGCACTCTGCCATTATTCTTATTAATTTAGTTATTATAATAAAACAATGGTTATATATTTGTTCCATAATGAATAAGCAATTTGTGACATTTAAATTATGCAATAATTAACACATATATATAGCATCCAATTGAAATGCTTTGTGTGTGTAATATGGGCTATATAATCTGTTACTTTCTCCTTTTTTTTGATAAATCACCTGTTTCTATTAGCATAGTTTGAGCTAAATTTTTATTATTTTTCCTTTCAAATTAAAAATCTTAACATCTCACTAAAAATTATCATTTTACCATATATAAAGGAAATAAAACTTAACTAATTTATGTATAAAACCCTAAGACCATTTTTTTATTTTAATAATATTTGCACAAAGTTGATGGGCCAAATTGATCTTTGCATCAAAGTTTGCCCTTCTTTTTAGTGAATAATTTTCCAGTATTTTTACAGAAATTAACAACTCAGATAATCAGAGAAGGAACAAAATGAGGTGTTACAGCGACTAGAAGAGAAATATTAAATACTGTGGTTGGAACAGTAGGAACTCATGCTACTTAGCAACAGTATTTTCTTCCTAGTAAAGAGAGGTGTTGTAATGATGTGTGTATTTTGCACATAAAAAGGTTCACCATTTGCTAAAATATGGAAAAATAACTCATTCTTATTTCTAACAAGAGAATGTAGAAATTGCAATTTTTGGCCGGCATTCATATTCCAAGCAGCAGATTAAAAAAGGCAAGGGTGCATAATTAACTGGAAGAATTGACAAAAACTCCAAATTTAACTGGCTTTTATACTAGGGCGAAAGCTGCGAAGGACATTTTAAACAGCGAGAGAGATAAATGGTCTTTGGATTGCAATCCCTGGTGAAATCTGCAAGAAGAAAGTGCAGCTCCTATTATAAAAATAAAATGAAAGCCAAGTCTTTCCTTCCCAGAGTACAGTATTGGCAGAACAAAAGGAAATAAATAGTAACTAGGATTTTAGCTCAAAATACAAAATTTATGTTTCTTTAAGAAATTATTTATACTTTTACTTTGCCTACATCAATAAGAAATCTACTCTTTGTTCTCATCCTCATGGTCTGCATTCACTTTTTTTTTTCGAGTGACTTTATTATTGAAACAATAAAGAAAAATATTACAGTGTCATCATATGTGATGAAAAAATTTCGAACTGTGCATTATAGAGAATTCTCATTTTCTAAATTTCTCATAAGCCACTTGGGATTTCTCGTATCTTTGTCAGTTTCTGTCTTTTCTCTTTTGGCTCATCCAAAATCCTGTGAGCAATTCTTAGAGAAACTTTTTTTCTGTACACACATCAAAGTGGCAACTTTTTAATGATTCCTAGACTAGAAAATGTCAGATAGTTTATTCTGCCTTTGTGAAACTATACAAAGAGAGCAGGGGATATTTCATTCCTCTTCTTAATTGCCTTCCCAAGTTCCCAAGGTAAGCAAAAAAAATTATGTACAAAAAATGAGCGTTGTCAAAGGTTGTTTGTTATGGTGCAGACATTTTGTACTTCCTAAAATCTATTGACAAAAATAGTTTGCCACATATAGCTTTAGGTAACAATGACTAGAGCTATGAAAATTATTATAAAAAGTACAATAATTTAAGTAAAAGTTGTATGTTAGAGTGCAAAGTAAGAGAATTTCCCTGCAGGAGTGATTCTTCCCTTTTGAGGTATTGGTTTTCTTCTTTTAAAATGGATCATTAAAAAATATAAAAAATATAAAATGGAGCATTGTATAGGATCTGCTGATTTACTTGGGGAATTATCTGACAAAATGACCTCATTTTGATTGATTGTACTTCCGTCCCATCTTATGAATCTCTTGTCACTAAGCAGTGGGTCTAGGTCTGAGTGTTCAGGTACTGCTAATTGTAATCAGAAGGAAGCCCCTTTCCAATAATATATTTTTCATTAAAAAATGTATCCGGTGTTCTAAATTATTTTCAAGCAATGAAGAGGCAGAAGAGTGCAGCGTAAATAAGTAATATTAGAGTCCTGAGTTTGAATTTCATCTGTAGCAACTGATCCATAGTAATCTAGGACAATTTAATTAAAGTCTCCTCTTCACCTCTTGCTAAGTATGTATGATAAATCATGGAAAGTGCAATTTAAAGTACCTACACCAGTGTCTGGTGCATAGATTGTTGCTTTGCAATAAAGGGTAACAACTAGTATTACAGTATTAATGACAAAATAAATTGTTAATAAATCTGAGATCTGTCTGGAAAGTATCCAGTCTTGTACTATGAAAAATGAAGAGAAATATGGTTGGACACTTTGTGGACAGCCTTTGTGTATCAGTCAACCCTTTCCCTGGTAGTACTGTGTAACAAATTCAAACACAGGGGTTTGAAACAACCATCATGAACCTGGACCAGGCTTTTTCAGTTGTTCTTACTTATTTCTATGACCAGATGGTGGCAGTTCTTCCAGAGATAGACTGATTTGAATGACTTCAGCTGGGGAAAACCTGTTTTTTGCCCTGCTGGATCACTTAATAGCTGGCGATCCCAGTCTTCTTCTTATGGTGGAGACCAAATTCCAGGAAAGTGTGGTGATTTGCCCAAGGCTTCCTGGGTCCAAATGGGAAGCCGGTGATGCAAATAGCAAAGTGACCTGCACAAAGGTTGTTGGTCAAGAAGTCTGCAGGCAGCTGGCAACTACTCAAAGCTGACTGTACGCAAAGTTCTGGTGACAGGTCTCTTGTCACTGCTGGTCATCACGGGAGAAGAAGAAATGGGTTTGGCACAAGGGAGCATGAGCAAGCTGGAACCCACTGCTGCCCCTGCCCAGGTCACCAGGCCAAACTTCAGTAGTATTTACAGGGTCTTAACAACAGCTTCTGTTTCATATCCTCATTTGAAATCTCACATACATCTTTTCTAACCGACTTTAACTTGGAATCTTACAGGGGAGACACAGTTTCAGATAAAGCAAGTCCACTTGTCAATTGGCACCTACTCTTAAGTCTCTTAATTGTATTTTTAAGTTACTTTTTAAAGTAGATAAGTAATTAGTAAATGACACATTAAATAGGGTTATTTTGGTGTACAGTTCTATAAATTTTACCATCTTTACAGATATGCATAGCTACAACAAATTAGCAGGGTGGTTTGATAAAGTGTCTTTTCAATTATTTTGTGCATTTTTTAATGGTTTGTTTACTTAGATTTTGGGTATTTTTTTAATATACTCTAAATACAAGTGCTTTGCAGATGTTATTTTAAGACATTTATTCAGTTGTAAATTTTTTTCTGGTCACTAATTTAATAGTGGCTTTGTAAAGAAATGAAAAACAACTACGGAATCTAATTCATCATTTTTTTTTTTCGTGGATTGTGCTCCTGTTTTCAGGTCTAAGACCTGTAAGTCTAGTCAAAGGTCAGAAAAATTTTATCCCATATTTTCTTCTAAAAGCTTTTATAGTTTTAGTTTTCAAATTTGAGGGTATAAACAAATTTGAGATAATTTTTCAGAAAGTATCAGATTTGTGTCAAAGTTCTTTTTTTATTTTAATTTTAATGGTTGGACAGTCCTTCTAACTCCTATGTTAAAAAACATGGTTTCTGATGTGGAATAGACAATCATTAGATTTACAGACATAGCTTTGGATTTTCAGAGCAAATATTCTCTTAAAGCCCTCAACTGTAAGAAATATTATATTTGTGAAATTTATTCCTTTTCAGACATAATGATTTTGTATTTGTATACAACCACTGTTCTGACTTACATCACATTCCTTCTGCCTGAAGAATTTGCTCATTTCCTATACTATTTGTTGTCTAGAGATCAGCTGGTAATGAATTTCCTCAGTATTGTTTATCTAAGAAGGTTTTTCTTCTTCACTTGTAAAATATATTTTCTCTGGGTATAAAAATTTTGCTTCTCAGTGTTTCCTTTCTGAACTCTAAAGATGTTAGTCTAGGCCCTCCTCTTGCCTGTGTTTTTTATTTATTTATTTTTTAAATTGTATTTATTATTAAAACGTAGCTGTGTACATTAGTGCAATCAAGGGGTACAATGTACTGGCTTCATATGCAATCTGAACTATTTTCATTAAAGTGATTAACACTTCATGGCCTTTTCTTTGTCATTGTATGAAGACATTTGTGTTCTACATTTAGTAAGGTTCACCTGTATCCTTCTAAGATACACCATAGGTGTAGCCCCACCAATTACCCTTCCTCCACTCCAACCTCACCCCTTCCCTCCCCTCCCTTGCCCCCTTCTCTATATTCTTGTGCTATAGTTGGGTTTTAGCCTTCATATGAAACGTATAAATTAGCTTCATAGTAGGGCTGAGTACATTGGATACTTTTTCTTCCATTCTTGAGATACTTTGCTAAGAAGAATATGTTCCAGCTCTATCCATGTAAACATGAAAGAGGTAAAGTCTCCTGCTTTCCTTAAGGCTGTG
>CAUYON010077223.1:0-29732 GCA_963573935.1 Arctocebus calabarensis
CAACCAACAACGACGGCTGCAACCCAAACAAAAATAGCCGGGCGTTGTGGCGGGCGCCTGTAGTCTCAGCTACTTGGGAGGCAGAGGCAGGAGGCTCGCTTGAGCCCAGGAATTGGAGGTTGCTGTGAGCTGTAATGCCACAGCACTCTACCCAGGGCGACAGCTTGAGGCTCTGTGTCAAAAAAAAAAAAAATACTGAGAAACCCACTAAAAACTATTACCATAACAAGTTCAGCAAGAATGCAGGCTATAGGATCAATATACAAAAATTAATTGTATTACCATATACTAGCAATGAATGATCAAAAAAAATTTAAAAATTCCAACAATTATATTTACAATGCCATCATGAAAAAATAATATATTGAATAATAATTTCATGAAAAAAAAATAAAATATTAAATAATAAATTCATGAAAAACATAAAAGTTAACTCACATACAACTAAAACCGTAAAACATCATTGAAGAACAGTAAAGATGATCTAAATAAATGAAAAAAACATCTCATATTCATGGATTGGAAGACTTCACATTGCAAGATAGCAACATTTCCTAAAATGATAGACAGACTAAGGGCAATCCATTTCAAAATCCCTGCTAAATTCTTTCAATAAATTGGCCAGCTTATTTCTAAAATTCATATGGAATTTTAAGAGATCTAGAAGAGCTAAAAACATCCTAGAATGAAAGAATAAAATAGGAGAACTTATACTTCCTAATTTCAAAAAACTTGCTACAAAACAATGGCAATCAAGACAATGTGGTACTGGCACATGGAAAGACATAGATTAATGGAATGGAATCTAGAAGCTAGAAATTAATTCATACAAAATATGTTTGACAATGGTGCCACAATCATTCAACAGGTAAACAACAGTATTTTAAACAAATGGTGCTAGGACAAATGGATATCCATAAACAACAGAAAGAAGTTAGACCCTTAACTAATAAAATATACAAAAATTAATTCAAAGTGGATCAAAACTCAAAAACAAGCATAAAAACTAATTCTTGGAAGATGACATGGTGGGAAATCTTCATGACCTTGTATTTGGCAAGGATTCTTAGCTATGACACCAAAAACATAGCAACAAAGAAAAAACTGATAAATTGGACTTAATCAAAGGTAAACTTTTTTTACAATTCAAAGGCTATCATGCATAAAGTGAAAAGACATGCACAGAATAATTTTACAAATAATACTTCTGAGAAAGGCTTAAACCTAAAACATAAAAATTACAGCTCAAAAATAAAAGACAATTCAGTTAAAATAGGCAAAAATCTGAATATGCATTTCCCAAAAAGATATACAAATGAAAATAAGCACGTAAGATGCTCACTCTCAATAGTCATCATGGAAATGCAAATGAAAACACAATGAGATACTACTTCACACCCACTAGGATGGCATTAATCAAGAACTATTGACAAAGATGTAGAGAAATGAAACTCTCCTAAACATTATGGAAAAGCCCTTAAAATATTATGCCGAGTATAATAAGTCATGCGTAAGAGACCCTACGTGGTATGATTTCATGCATATGAAAACACAGAATAAGGAAATCTATAGAGATAAAAAGTAGACTAATAATTGCCTGGTCAGGCGGCGCCTGTGTCTCAGTGAGCAAGGCACTGGCCCCATATTCCGAGGGGGCGAGTTCAAACCTGGCCTAGCCAAACTGCAACAAAAAATAGTTGGGCATTGTGGTGGGTGCCTGTAGTCCCAGCTACTCGAGAGGCTGAGGCAAGAGAATCGCCTAAGCCCAAGAACTGGAGGTTGCTGTGAGCTGTGATGCCACGACACTCTACTGAGGGCAACAAAATGACACTCTGTCTCTAAAAAAAAAATAAAACAAAACAAAAAAAAGTTAACTAGGCCTTAGGGATTAAGAGATGGGGATAATAGTTAAAGGGTACAAGGTTTCTAAAGTGATAAAAATGTTCTAAGAAATAAAACCTTCTACCTCTCACCAACAGAACTTCAACAAAGAAGACAATATATACTGGGAAAAAGAAGCCCTAGTTAATAAATAGTGCTGGGAAAATGTGATACACACATGCAGAACAAAACAGGACCCCTATCTTTCACTGCCTACAAAAATGATCATTCAAGATGGATACAAGACTTAAATGTAAGGTATAAAATGATAAAATTTCTAGAAGAAAATGTTGGGAAAATCCTTGTAGACATTGGCCTAGGCAAAGAATTTATGAATAAGACCCCAGAGGCAATTACACCACCAACAAAAATAAATAAATGGGACTTGATTAAAGAGCTTTTCCACTGCAAAGGAAATAATCAACCCAGCAAATAGACAAACCTATAGAATGGGAGAAAATATTCACAAACTACAAACACTTCTGATAAAGAAATAATATCCAGAATCTACCAAAAAACTCAAAACAAACAAGAAGAAAAAAAAAAAAAACACTAAAAGGCCTGGTGCAGTGGCTCATGCCTGCAATCCTAGCACTCTGGGAGGCCGAGGCGGGTGGATTACTTGAGCTCCTGAGTTCGAAATCAGCCTGAGCTAGACAGAGAGACCCCATCTCTAAAAATAGCCAGGCATTGTGGTGGGCACCTGTAGTCCCAACTACTTGGGAGGCTAAATCAAGAGAATTGCTTAAGCCCAAGAATTTTGAGGTTGCTGTGAGCTGTAACGCCAAGCCATGGCACTCTACCAAGGGCAATAAAGTGAAACTGTCCCCCCCAAAAAAAAAATCTTTAAAACGTGGGCAAACAACATGAAGAAGCTTTACAAAAGAAGATAGACAAATGGGCAGCAAATATTAAAAAGCACTCAACATCACTAATCATAAGGAAAATGCAAATGAAAACCACAATGAGATAACAGCTTGCCCCTGTCAGAATGACTATTCTTAAAATGTCAAAAAATATATTCTTCTTAGTAAAGTATCTCAAGAATGGAAAAACACTATCCAATGTACTCAATACTACTGTGAAATCAATATGTAATCACCTAGACATTCATACAAGTGGTAAAACATAACTATAGTCACGAACGTAGAAAGGAAGAGGAGAGAGAGGAGAGGGAAGGGGGAGGTGAGAGGATATTTTGGGGGGGACCTCACCTAATGTGCATGATACAATGGCACATTTCAAAACGATTAAAAAAAGAGTATAATTATGATGGATGTGTTAATCAGTTCAATGTAAGCATTTCACATTGTCTATCAAATCAGTATGCTGAACCTTATAAATGCATCAATGTACACAGTTATGATTTAATTAAAAATAAATAAATAAATAAAATTTTTTTAAAAGTCGAAAAATAGTAGATACTGGTGAGGATGCAGAAAGCAGGGAACATTTATATACTGGTTAGAGGAAGTGCAAACTAGTACAACCTCTATGGAAAACAGTATGGAGATTCCTCAAAGAACTAAAAGCAGATCTACCATTGCATCCACTACTGGGAATCCACCCAGAGGAAAAGAAGTCATTCTATCAAAAAGACATCTGGGTGGGATCACACCTACGGTGCATCTTAGCAGGGTACTGGTGAAACTTACTAAATGTAGAATATCAATGTCTTCATATAGTAATTAAGGAAATGCCATGAAGGCTATCTCTAACAGTATGATCAAAATATTTCTGATTATATATGAAGTAAGCACATTGTGCCCCATGATTGCACCAATGTACAGAATTATGATTTAATAAAATTATTAAAAATTTAAAAAGACATCTGTGCACTAAAATGTTTATTACAGTACAATTCACAATCGCAAAGGTATGGAATTAGCTTAAATTCTCATTAATTTGTGAGTGAATTACCCAATTGACTGCAAACAACCCCTATAAGGGTTCAAGCAACATGTTCATTTAGTGCTGACAATGCCTGTAGGTGTTCATTTTACAAACAAAAACTTGAGGACACATGATATTGCTATGTTACCTGACTGGAATCTGTAAGCATCATATGCTTCTTCATACCCAATATTTTTCACAGTTGTGCCTGAAATAAATGAAACCAACTTGAGTGAATTACTTGGATTAGTAAGAAATCCAAGGGCGTCCAGTATGGTGCACCATGTATCTCAATGGTTGTTGGGTTGCTGCGATTGCCACACACCTCAATTGGCACGTTTTGTTTCTGAGTACTCCTCAAAGGGTTCACACACACACACCCATAGCATCAGTGCTCAGCCATAAAAAGAAAAGAGTTAATGTCTTTTGCAGCAATTTGGATGGAACTGGACACCCTTATCCTAAGTAAAGTATCTCAGGAATGGAAAGGCAAACATCACCTTACTCTCTAATATTTTAGAACTAATCGATGGGCACACAGAGAAGTAAAAGTGATTAGAAATCAAGGGTAGAGGGGAGAAGAAATAGAGGGTTAAAAACCCACCTAACAGGTATAATGAATACTCCTTGGGTGATGGACACACGAATAGCTCTGACTGAAGCATTAGAAAAGCCATCCATGTAACCACAACATTTGTACCCCTTTATAACTTCAAAATTTAAAAAAAATCTAAAATCAACTGTGATGACGGTTGCATGTATTTGAATATGATAAAAAATATTGAATTGTATACTTTAAATCTGTGACTTGAATGACATATGAATCTGAATAAAGATACTTTTAGGAAAAGAGAAGCAGATAAAAGAAAGCAACAGTGAGAGAAAATTGTGATAGCCAAATGGGAGCCCTGTCTTTCTTTGAGAGGAGGCGCTGGGGAGGAAGGATGGTCTAGGACAGCTTTCTGACATAAGGGGAAAAGCCTCTTGCATCATGCTGACTGCAGTGGGAACTTTCAAAACAAATTCATTCTGAAGAAAAAAAAATATCTATTTTAAAGGAGTGCTGCAAATGGACTGTAGAATAAATTGTGTCCCTAAAGTTGTCATATAAGAATTACTATTAATCAAACCCAAAGGCAAACAGCAAGTCACATTATTACACTGAGTCATTCTTTAAAGAGAACGTACTCTAAGATGCACTTGACTCTAATGACATGCTCTTTTTTCCCATTAAAGCAGTGGGTGACAATAATATATTCTACTCTTTGTATGGCTACTGTGTCTGTAATTTCTCTCTCTGCATTACCGGTAATAGTGGTGCCTGTGCTCACGATGGCTATTGTTCATATAATTGCCAAGCACAGACTTCTTTAGTGAACACCATTCATGGATATAGTTTTAGTAAGAACAGGATTTGTGACATCAGCACATACCATTTCAATTCTCAATGAACTGAGCAGATCACCACCATTTCCTTCCAATCACCCATTAACATGAGCTGTTAATCAAAAGTGACTTTCTTCTTTTCTACCATTTAGAGTCACCTGATGTTTATTTTTTAATCTTCTCATATTTACTCCATCCAAAGCCCTTATTCCTTTCTTATCCTTCTCTCCCTAAAAAAAATCTGAGTGTATCATGCCAGTTCTGTGCTACTACATAAGAATGATAAGCAAAAGCAATACATTCTTTAATTTTGTTCTGCATACTTTATAATGAAAATGAAATGAATGGCTTCATATTTAGGGTAAGCCTGTAATTTACCATTCAGGGCAGACATTTTGGAACTGACACATTAATAATAATTATACCAGGGCAACGCATAAACTGAGCCTGTTTGAAGGAAACAGGGATGTATAGTCATACTTCTGATAGCACATATATCCCTTTTTGTAATTTTTAGATTTCTAAATTTATTTAGTTATAAGTACAAATAACAGAAAACATAGTTGTTACGTTTTGCTCTACAGCAGTGGTTCTCAACCTTCCTAATGCTGCAGCCTTTTAATACGGTTCCTGTGGGTCACAACCCACAGGTTGAGAATTGCGGCTCTACAGTTCTAAGAATTTTAATACATGTACAGATTTATGTAGCCAACACCACAATCAAGACACAGAATGGTTGCATCACCCCAAAATACTACCTCAAACCATCCCTTTGTTCTCCTACTCTTCCTATACTTCAAAACCCTAACAATGACTCTGTCACTGTAGTTTTATCTTTTTGAGAATGCCATATAAAGGAAAATCATAAAGTATGTAACCTTTTCAGACAGTCTTCTCTCATTTAGCACACAGTCTTTGTGAATCAAAATCTTATTTTTTTCTTATTGCTGAGTAGTATCCCATTATGTGGATCTACCACAATATGTCTGTTGATGGAAATTTGAGTTCTTTCCAATTTGGGGTTATTAGAAACAAAGCCACTATACACATTCATATACAAGTTTATGTGTAAACATAAGTTTTCATTTCTTTTGGAGAAATGCCCAGAAGTGCAATTGCTGGGTTGTATGGGAATAGGATGTTTAGTTTTATAAGAAACTGCCAACTATTTTCCAGAGTAGCTATTTGTACCATTTTAGGTTTCCACTGATAATGTATACACATTTCAATTATGCCACTTTATTACTTTAACTTATATTTTTAGATTATCATTTTTGCCATTCTGATAGGTGTATAGTGGCATCTCATCATGGCTTTGATTTGTACTTCCCTATTATGTTGAGCATCTATTAATGTACTATGTTTGTCAGCAGTAAATCTACTTTGGTAAAGTACCTGTTGAAATCCGTTGCCCATTTTTAAATTAGGTTGTTGGCTTCCTTGAGTTTTGAGGTTACTTTATTACTGAAGCACTCCGTCCCTCAGCTACTAGGACTATTGGTAGTTGCCTGCTCTCTGCTGAGTTCTTCTCTGGAAATTGCCCCTGGCTAAAGAGAATCATTTCATTCAAGGTTCATGTTTGTGGGGTGGCAGATATCCAAAGACTGGCCCTTGCCTCAATTCAGACATCTTTGAGGGGCTTTCCCAACTTCAGAGGTTCCTCAGCGATCAATTGAGACATCTGTTGGGACTTCAATAGAGTTCAGCTTCTTGCTCTGTCTATCCTGCTTCATTCTTCTACTCTCACTGGTCCTCATCTAGACAGCACTGCCCAATAAATACACTACCTGCATGTACATTTCTATCACAGAGTCTGTTTCTCAGGAAATTTACACCGCATTGTTACTACCATCCATTATTTAATGTATATAATATTTTGCATGGAAAATATATTTCATGATCCTTATGTTTAGGCATAAAAATTAACTCATGTAAAAAAAAAAAGAGATTACTTTATAAATTCTGGATTTAATTCCAGATTTGCAAAGTCTGTGCTTATCTCTATTCTTTTCACAGTGTCATTCCCAGACCAGAAGCTTTTTTATAAAGAACTATTTCCCTAATCCTAGGTCAGAAAAATCCCTATATGTTATTCTGGAAGTTTTACTGAGAAACTTTGTTGGATTCTTTTCTGTTCTAACAGATTACCTGACTATTTTTTTAAGACTTCTATAAAGAATCATACTTGGAAAATAGATTCTGGTTTATTTCCTTTTGAATACTAATGCCTTTTTTTTTTTTTACAGTTTTTTTTTTTTATTATTTGGGATTCATTGAGGGTACAAAGAATTAGGTTACATTGATTGCATTTGTTAGGTAAAGTCCCTCTTGTATCTCACCCCCAAGAAGTGTGCCATACACTGTGATGAATACCAATACCATTTATTTTTCTTCTTATCTGTCGCATAGACATAATAACAGTGAGTAACAATATCTTTTTCCAAGGTTTTTGGTCAATAACATTTATCCAATCAAAAAATTCTTTTGTATTCCTAGTTTCTTAGGAGTTATTTTTTAATCATAAAATACTGAATTATATTAAATGCTTTTTAAATCTGTTGAGATACTCTGACTTTTCTTCCTTAAGTTGATAAAAGGAAACAATTTTTTAAAAGTTAAACGATTCTTAAACACAGTCAAACCTCTGTAAATTGACTACTCAGGGGACTATAACAAACTGGTGAACATACAGAGGTGGGCAACATAAGGAACTTCCACTGAGTACATGTGATGCATGTCCAGTTTATGGAAATCAGGTGAACTTAAAAAGTTGGTCACCATAGGGAAGTGGGTCAGCTATGGAGGTTCTACTGTATTTCCGATCTAAATCCAAATTAGCATGAGGTGGTATTTTGTTAATTAAATTAATGGATTTACTCTACTGATACTTATGATTTTTCTCACTGTCATCCATGTTATGTAAGGTAATCCTGTAATTGATCCTGTAATTTATCTTTTTCAAAGTTTATCTATCTAGTTTGTGTAGATATTAGATTCTAAAAATTAGTTGAGGGGAATCTTTCCTTTTTTGTGTAAAAGTGTTTATATATATACAAAAGGCATTATCTGTTCTTTGAAAATTTAATGAAATATTACAAAACCCTCTAAACCTGATATTTTTTGTATATAGGTTTTTTACTATTGACACAATTTTTTTTTTCTTTTGCAGTCTTTGGCCGAGGCCGAGTTTGAACCTACCACCTCCGGTATATGGGGGTGGTGCCCTATTCCTTGAGCCACAGGCACTGCCCCTTGACATAACTTTTCAATATGTATTTATACAAGTCCTTTATTCCTGTTTTAGATAGTTTAGATAAAGTTTTGCATTAAAATGTCCACTTGTTTTGTTTTACCATTCCTATGAATGTATAGGTGATTATATACTGATTTAAAATATAACTATAGTCTAGAAAGGAGGGAAGATGAAGGAGGGAGAAAGAGGCCAGAGGAGGGGAGGGTATTTGGGGAGACCTAGCCTTCTGTGCATAATGCAATGACACATTTCTAAAGCATTAAGAATAGAATATGAATGTCTTACCACTACAAATAAATGAAGAGATAGTTATGTTAATCACTTAGATGTAAGTATTCCACATTATATATCAAATCACACATTGTACCTCATAAATGCATTAATGTACAGTTATGATTTAATAAAGAAAAAATCAGGAAAAAATAAAGTGTCCATTTTTCTAATATTAACCTTTATTCACAGTTATCTAAGAAAATTATTGTTTTTAAACTCAACTTTTATGTATGATAATATCCTTTTCCATTCCTAATACTGATAGTATGTCAAATTTTTTGTATAATCGATATTACAGTAAGTTTATTTTGTAAGTCTTAGATACTGATATTTTCCAAGACCAGATGTTGGCTGTGTTGATTCTATGATTTGATTTCTATTTCATACATTTCTACTTCTAACTTAATTCCCTTCCTCATTTCCTTTATTTATTTATTGGTCAACTCTTGTTCTTTTTCTAACTACTTAAAGTGAATACAGTTAATTGATATTACTTTTCTTTCCCATACATTGAAGGCTAAACATTTCTCTCTAAATATTGCTTTGAGAGCATCACAAAAGTTTTGCCACATAGTGGCAACACTGTTGTTCAAGTTTAAATATGTTCTGATTTCCCATATGATTTTTTCTTAACCAATGAATTATAATAGAATACTTTTTAAATTAGTAAAATCACAAGGATTTTTTGACATTTTAAAACTGATTCATGAGGCAGCTCAGTGCCAACCACATACACCAGGTCTGGTGGGTTCAAACCAAGCCTGAGCCTGCTAATAAACAATGACAACTGCAACAGTAAAAGAAAAATGGCCAGGCGATGTTGCAGGCACCTGCAGTCCCAGCTACCTGGGAGGCTGAGGCAAGAGAAGTGCTTCACCACAAGAGTTTGAGGTTGCTGCAAGCTGTAATACCACAGCACTCTACTAAGGGTGACATAGTGAGACTATGTCTCAAAAAAAAAAAAAGATTCATAGGGGTAAATGTTTTTTGTTACATGGATTGTTTTTATAATGCTTGAAGTCAGGGATGTAAATGTGCTCATCACCCCACCCAGATACTGCTCACTGTACCCCTTAGGTTGGTTTTCTCTTATCCCCTATTCTGCTCTTCCCCCTGCTTAATTTCTCTTTTTTTTCTGTGTTAAGTCATTTGTACATAGATCATGAATACATTTATGCCATTGTGGGATTCAATATGTTGATTATTCTACAAATTGAAGTGCTTACATCCTACTAATTAACATAGCCTTCACCTCATTTACAATGTTAAGACATTTATGTTCTTCACCTGACAGATCCAACTTGAATACGCAATATGCTCCATAGGCGTGAACAGAAAAAAACTCAAATAGCCAAGACATTACTCAGAAACAAACACAAATCGGGAGGAATCATGCTTCCAGACTTCAGACTATGCTTAATTTCTGAAAACAAACTTTCTTTTAGTTGATATCTCACATCCATCTTTCTCATTGTTATTTTCAACTCTATGTTAGGTTTTTACATTCATCCATTGTCAACAACATACAGTTCATTTAAAAACTTCAGTATTAGCCATCTACACATTTAATACAGGAATTTAAGTCTTTCACATTTTGAACTTATTTATATAGCTGAACTTATTTCTAACATTATATTTTATCCTACTTATCATTCTTTTCATTTCCTCTTGTTTTCTCCCTTCCAGTTTCATAGTGCAGTTAAGTTTTTACAATTCCATTTTGTGGGAGGGGCAAGATGGCCGACTGGAAGCAGCTTCCCATAGAGGCGCCTGTACAAAAGGAAAGATAATCTCCAGAAACTACCCAATTGAGCTGAAGACTGGGAGCCCAGCTGAGAGAGAGAGAGAAGTGATAACTGCAGGTCACATCTGAGGCAAGCTGCGACTTCCAGAAACCAAGCTTCGGGCAGAAAAACTGAACTAAAGTTTTCCACCATTTTGAACTTCCAGTACACCCTTTCCCCCCTTACATGATGCAAGAGAAGAATGACCTCTGCTGAAACTGAGGGAAGAGGATGTGAGCAGTGCCCACCCTTCCTATCTGCCGGAAAAGGCAGCCCACCAGGTAAGAGACTCCGTGGACTCACCGAGCCCCCACCAGACCCCAGGCCAGGGACACCCACAGGACCTGCCTGTGGCTCCGATTAGTGCCCCACTGGGCCTTGGCCCACTACCCACAGCGGCCAGGAACTACAATGGGACCCCTGCTGGGCCTTGACCCATGCCAGCAGTGGCCAGGAACTCCACCGGGACTCCTGCACCAAAATCTGCACTCCGCTGGGCCTTAGCGTGCCACCAGCAGCAGTCAGGAGGACCACCAGGACTCCCGCGTGGTGCTGATCTGTGCCCCACCCAGCCTCAACTCGCCACTGCGGAGACCCTCGCCTGGCTCTGATCTCTGCCACAGGCCCACCTACAGCGGCCAGGAACTCCACTCTGCCAGAACCCTTGCGAGGCTGGGATTGACACCCCACCAGGCCTTGACCTGCTGCCAGCAGCAGCCAGGAAGTTGGCTGGGACTAGCTCCCGGATCCAATCTGTGACCCAACCAGCCTCGGGCTGCCACCCACTGGGACCACCACTAGGCTCTGACCCATGCCCCAGGCCCAAACCCACAGTGGCCAGGAACTCCACTCCACCGAGACTCTCACGCGGCCCCAATTGGCACCCCACTGGGCCTTGGCCCACCAGCAGCAGTGGCCAGGAACTCCACTGGAACTCCCACACCGCCTTGATGGGCACCCCACCAGGCCTACAGCCACACCCGCCCTGTGCCGATCTGTGCCCCACCTGGCCTTGGCCTGCCACTGGTTGGGACCCCCGCCTGTCTCTGATCCATGCCCCAGGCCCACTATCCACAGGGGCCAGGAACTCCACTCTGCTGGGACTCCTGCATGTCCCCAATTGGCACCCTGCTGGGCCTCGACCAGCCGCCAGCAGTGGCCAGGAACTCCACTGAGACTCCTGCATGACCCCGATTAGCGGCCCATAGTCAGCAGTGGCCAGGAAATCCACCAGGACTCCCGCTCAGCTAGGATCTGTGCCCACCCAGCCTCCGCCTGCTGCCTCCTGGCACCCCCATCCAGCTCTGATCTGCGCCCTCCATCACTCGGCCCTCCGTTTGCAGCAGCCAGGGACTCCACCGGCCCTCAGCTTGCCACCTAGTCCACTGTGACCAGAGACTCCACTGGGTCCCGTGTGCTGGGCCTCCACATGCCTCCCACAATGGCCAGGGTATCTGCCAGGAACCTGCCAGGCTGTCACCTGCCTGCCCTGGCCAGCAACTCTGGAAGCCACACAACCCTCCTCCTCCCCTACCTCTCTACCTCTGCTCTGGCCTGCCGGTCTGGCCAGGGACTCAGGAGGCTGCACAACCTGTGCCCTCCTTCCAGAAACTTCCTCCCAGCCAGAGAATGCTGGAGGCATGGGCTCCCTTTGCAAAGGCCACTGGGTGCCCCATCCCAAGCCCAGCTGCTTGATCCCAGCATGCCACACTCCAGAGCTGCTCCCAAAGCCAGAAATCCCAGGGTGGGGCAGTCCAAGAGGTGCTACACAGGGTCACTCCCTACAAAGATCCAGCAACAACAGAGTGATCCTGCTGGGATCTGATCTGGGAGAGACACTTCCCCAAATCTGAGGATGGTCATAAGAAACAGTGAAAAATAATCATGAGGCAGAATCAACAGAAAAACTCTAGCAGTATGAATAATCAGAGTAGATCAACTCCCCCAGGGAACGACAAGGTAGATACAGCACAAGATCACTTGCATAAGCAAATGGCTGAGATGTCAGAAATCAAATTCAGACTCTGGCTAGCAAATAAGATCAGCGGAATAGAGGATAAGATAGAATTAGAATTTCAAGAAGTAATCCACAAGATGAACCAAAAGATTTCTCAAGAATTCAATGAATTCAAAGACAAGATGACCAAAGATTTTGACACATTGAGACAAGAAGTTGCAGCCAGAGCTATGATTTAATAAAAAAAAAATTCCCTTTTGTAGTCTGCTTGTTTGGATGTAAATATTTCTTTCTTCCCTTTGTTTTTTTTTTTTTTTTTGAGACAGAGTCTGACTATGCCGCCCTCGGTAGAATGTTGTGGCATCTCAGCGCATAGCTACCTCAAACTCTTAGGCTTAAACGATTCTCTTGCCTCAGCCTCCCACGTACCTGGGATTATAGGCACTCACCACAACGCCTGGCTGTTTTTTTATTGCAGTTGTCATTGTTATTTAACTAGTCTGGGGAAAGTTCAAACCTGCCACTCTCAATGCATAAGGCTGGCTCCATAACCCCTGTGCTATGGTGGCCGAGCCAACTTTCCCTTTTTTTTAAAGTCTCACTCTGTTGTACAGGCTAGAGTGGTGTGGCTCATCATAGCTCACAGCAACCTCAAACTCCTGGGTTCCAGTTATCCTCCTGCCTTAGCCTTACAAGCAGCTGGCTATTTTTAGAGATGGGGGTCTCACTCTTGCTCAGGCTGGTCTCAAACTCCTGACCTCAGGCAATCCATCCTCCTAGGCCTCCCAAAGTGCTAGGATTACAGGCAAGAGCCACCGTGCCCCACATGGTTTTTTGGGGTTTTGTTTTTGTTTTTTGAGACAGAGTTTTACTCTCTCACCCTGAGTAGAGTGCCATGATATCATAGCTTTCAGCAACCTCAAACTCCTGGGTTCAAGTCATCCTCCTGCCTTAGCCTCCCCAGTAGCTGGGACTACATGTGCTCACCATCACACCAGCCTAATTTTTCTGCTTTGGTAGAGACAGTATTTCCCTCTTACTTATAGATCAGGTCTTGAACTCCTGAGCTCAAATAAGCTTCCTGCCTCCACCTCCCAATATTTCTATTTAAATTATTTTGATGGGCTCGGCGCCTGTGGCTTGGAGGGCTAGGGCGCCAGCCATGTACACTTGAGCTGACGGGTTTGAATCCAGCCTGGGCCCGCCAAACAGCAATGACGGCTGCAACCAAAAGATGGTCGGGCGTTGTGGCGGGCGCCTGTAGTCCCAGCTACTTGGGAGGTGGAGGCAGGAGATTCGCTTGAGCCCAGGAATTGGAAGTTGCTGTGAGCTGTGATGCTACAGCACTCTGTCCAGGGTGACAGCTTGAGGTTCTTTCTGTCTCAAAGAAAGAAAAAAATTATTTTGATGGTTACACCTAAATTTTTCACGTGAATACCTGATGTCTGATAGTGGTCAACACCTCTATTCTTTCTCCTAGACTATAGAGCCTTAAAGAAAATGTTAACTGATTACATTTACCTACTATAGTTTCGAATGTTTTCATCTATTTTATACTTTGGTTTGCCAGGGCTGCTGTAACAATGTACCAGAAAATTAGCAGCTTAAACAAAACAAATCTATTGTCTCACAGTTCTAGAGCCCAGAAGTCTAAAGTCCAGAGAACAGAGCCAAGGTCTCTCTGCAATCTGTAGGGAACAATCTGCATCCAGGACTTTCTCCTAGCTTCTGACAGAGCCCATGACAGTTACAAGGCAATGTATTTCAAAAAGTCACACCACATTCTCCTTGTGTGTCTCTGTGTATAAATTTCCCATTTTTAAAAGGACATTAGTCGCATTGGATGAGGGACCAACTCTATCCAAGATGATGTGACCTCATCTTAACTAATTACATCTGCAACGGCTCTATTTCAAAATATATGAAATAGTCATAGTCAGGCTTAGAATAGTCAGGCTTAGAATTCCAACAAGTGAATTTGAGGGGATACAACTCAAACTATAACATACTTAAAACTTACATTTCACTCATTAATGTTATTGATGTTTTACATATTCAATACTTTTACATATGTTTAACAATTTCATGGTTCACTGTTACTTCATGCATCTTTCTTACTTTAGATTCAATTTTCTGTCTTCTACCATATATATATATATATATATATTAGTTATTTTACCAAGTGTCTATGAGTAGTAAATTCTCTGAGTTCAGCTCAATTTCCCTGTATTTTGTTCACATTCTTTCATGTTCACTTACTTACTAGGCACAGAGTACTGGATTGTTACTTTTCTCTGCACTTTGATGACAGTATGTCTCTTTTGTCCTAAATTATTTTTGTTCTGAAGTCTATAGTTGGCCTACTTTCTACCCCTTCATAGATGATGTCTTTTCTTTTTGGTGACTTTTCAATTTTTTAAATAGTTACACATATTTATGAGTACATACGATATTTTGTTTCATGTACAGATTGTGTAATGATTATATTTGGGTTATCTAAACTATCACCTTGAGTATTTATCATTTCCATATCTTATGAATATTTCAAGTTCTCTCTTCTAGGTATTTTAAAATATATGATACATTGTTATTAACTATACTGTAGTTACCTTACTTGCATCAAACATTAGAAATTATTCTTTTTATCTAACTGTGTTTCTACCCATTAACCAACCAATCTTCATCCATCCCCATCCCTACACCCTTCCGTGCCTCTGGTAACTATCATTATCATTCTGCTCTTCACCTCCATGAGATCACCTTAAGCTACCACATGAGTGAAAATATGCATTATTTTTCTTTCTGTGCTGTAATATAATGGTCATAATATAACCATTATCTCCGTTTCTATCCTTGGTACTGGAAATGACAGTATTTCCTTCTTTTATATGGCAAAAAGTATTCTACCATGTACTTTTTATTTTGAGACAGGCTCACCCTGTCACCTAAGCCAGAGTGCAGTGGTGTCATCATAGCTCATTGCCAAGTTCCAACTGTTAGACTCAAATGATCCTCCTGCTTTAGCCTCCTGAGTACGCCTGGCAGAATTTTCTACTTATTGTAGAGAAAGGGCTTTTGATATTGCTCAAACTGGCTAGCCTCAAACAATCCTTCTGCCTCACCCTCCCAAAATGTTGGGACTACAGATGTGAGCCAAGGTGCCTCACCCTATACTAAAATATATCTGTTTATCCAATGAATGCAGGTATCTTTTTAATGTATTGATTTCATTTGCACAAATACAGTGGTGGTAAACCTAGATTATATAGTAGTTCTATTTTTTTTTTGAGAAATCCCTATACTATTTCCATAATGGCTGTAATAAGAGTTCTCTTTCTCCACATCCTTTCCAGCATGTTATTTTTTGTATTTTTAAAAAAAGCCATTTTAACTGAGGTAAGATTTATCTAATTGTGGTTTTGATTTACATTTCCCTGGTGATTGGAGATGTTAAGCACTTCTTCACACACACACTGACCATTTTTATTTGTTTCTTTTAGAAATGTCTATTCACCCATTTATGCTGGAAGCTGAAATTTTTGAATTTTTCACATGACTTTTTGACAAGATCCCAAGCATGCCAGGATCTGTGCACCACCTGATAACATGTACCCTCAGGAGGCAGCTGTGTCAAAAAGCAAAACTTCTGTGATGACCTTGAGCAGTAGGATATAAATTACTCCCACATCACTACCAATCCATTAATAGAATGCGAGGCATAAATGGGTTAATGTCCCTTGCCACCTTTCCTTTTTTAAGTAAATTTAAGGTTAATGTGAGGGTACAAACAACAAGGTCAAAATATTTGATTTTGTTATTGTTAGAGTCTCTCTTGTGGTTATGTCCCACACACACAAGGTGTGCCAAACCTCTCCCCCCCACCTCACCGTGACCATTCAGTGAGAACACACCAACATCCCCATCCTCTCCTCCTCCCTCCAAATTGAATTGAAATGATTTTTTTCTCCTATTTGGGCATGCATTAGACGATCTACTGACTTCACATTAATATTGAGTAGATTGGATACTTGCTTTTCCATTCTTGTGATACTTTATACTAAGAAGAATGTGTTTCAATCTTGGCCACTTTTATTTAATGGAATATTTTAATGTTGAGTTCCTTATATACCCTGGATATTAGTTTTATGTCAGATGAATAGTTCACAAATATTTTCTCCCATTCAACAGGAAGTCTCTTCATTTTGCTGATTGTTTCCTAGTAGTGTTGAGTAATAAACATTTAAATGTTCCAGGTAGATCATCGGTATTGATCAAACATAATAAATATAGCTCAATCAAAAATGGATGTCAAGGCCGAGTGCAGTGGCTCATGCCTGTAATCCTAGCACTCTGGGAGGCTGACGTGGGTAGATTGCTTGATCTCAGGAGTTTGATACCAGCCTGAGCAAGAGTGAGACCCTCCATCTCTAAAAAATAGCCGGGTGTTATGGTGGGGACCTGTAGTACCAGCTACTTAGGAGGCTGAGGCAAGAGGATCACTTCAGCCCCAAAAGTTTGAGGTTGCTGTGAGACACGATGCCAGGGTAATCTACAAAGGGCAACAAAGTGGTATTCAGATATCAGAAAAGAAAATGGATGTCAGATATAATGCCAGATATTCACACTGGCATTATATGTCAGTGACTGTCAACCTGAGAGGAAAATGACCATCCTATCATAGCATGGTAATGAAGGAATCTATATTCTTGGAGGCTTCCCTATTACTTACATTCTCTTTCATTCTTAACATTAAAATTAAAGTTAATTACATTTTTGTAATCAAAGGTAATAAGGCAACAAAATACATCATTATATTACCATATATACTTGCTCATTTGTTAGATTTTACTGGTTTTTATACATATTCTGTATAGCACACTTAGGATTTACTGTTTGGTGACAACTCATTATGTGGTGATACATGTAGGCTTTTAATATAAAACAATCAATGAAGAAAATATTTTATCTGCTTTACTATACTGTTTTCAAACATATACTTCAGAAAAGTAATATAAGAGACAAAGTAGAAATATTTCTTCTCATTCTTGTATGTTGAGGTTCACTTACATGCAATATTTTCAATACATGCACATAGTTATGCCTTAAGTAAGGAGACAACTAACTCAAAACAAGGCAGATTTTCACAATATAAGAGCACTACTAGTAAAGGAGGTAAAGCAAAGCCAAAACATAGCCACTTCCTCTCTCGTGATATCCTTCACTATAAACTAGAGGTCTACAAATTCCACCTGCAGGCCAAACCCAGCCCATCTCATGTTTTTATATGGCCCATGAGCTAAGAATGTTTATCTAATTTTTAAATGACCTAGAAAAAAATAAAAATAATTTCATTACACTTGAAAATGATATTAAATTCAAATTTCTATGTTCATAAAGGAACTTTGAAACACAGCAAGTTCATTGATTTACATATTGTCCCTGGCTCATAACATGCTAAAATGGAATAAATGAATAGTGCAATAGAGACTATATGCCCTGCAAACCTGACATAATTACTATTTATATCTCCATAGACATTTTCTTCTGACCCCTAATATGAACCATCACCCTCTTTAACCGCAAGTAGGAATAATGCTGGCAAGGCACTAAGCAAGGCAAGGAAATGCTATTGCCAGAAATTTGGTCAAAACACATGTTGTGCTTTGAATATTGTCCAGAGAGAACAAAAGAGCAAGTAGGAATGAAAGTGTGCCTCAAATCCCATACAATAGTGCTTACCAAAATGCATGGCTCAATTTCAAACTCATGTGTGTGAAAATTAAAACTCTTATAACTTCAGCATTACTATGGTTGATAGCTTGCATTGGGAATGAACTTAAGTCATAAAAAAGGGTGTTTGTAAAATTACACAGTTCTATGGCCATGTCTTTGTGTACATACTCCATTCAAATTATCTATCTATACATTCTTTTGCATTATTTAAACTCATCCCACTTTATCAGGAAGTTAGGGTAAGAGGGTAAAACTGAACCACCTGAAGGCCAGGCACAAGCAGGTGTAACAACGAAAATAGATTTTCAGGAGAAGAAAATGTAAGTCTTGCTACATCAACTACAACAGGGCATGGTGCAAAGTGTAGCAAAGCTGTTCTCACAGCTACTAGATGCAAAAATCAAGTTTAGTCAGAAAAACTCTTCATTGCCTTTCATCATTTGCTACAGATGGAACAGTTTAATATAAACTTGGTTTTGGAGAGTATGTGCTCAGCTAGTAGCAATTTCTGGAGGTACTTATGATCTCTATGAATTGATTTCTCATTTTATATGACATGTCTTTTCATTTGCCCTAAAATTGTTCTCAACTGAAATGTTGTGTCCTTCAGTGTTAATATACTGAGATCTAGTGAATATGTTTACACAGACCTTCTGTTGCATTTATTATTTTATAGAGATTGATAGTATCGCTTCAGTCTTCATTTGGCCAGACCAAAAAGTCTCAATATCACAGCCTATCTTGGACCTCTCTGAATTATGCGAGAAAATTTGAGATGGTTTTACATCACTGATACTATGCTTCCAATTCTCCATTTTGTGCCAAATGTGCTTATGATACTTTTCTCTAGACATTCTTCAACTCTGAGGCATCTTTCTGAGATATGACAACCAAAAGTGAACATAGCATTCTGGGATGTACAAAATCAAATGCTGTCAGAATGACTTATATTGAGACTTTTTTGGGGGGGTGGAGAAAGTCTTACTCTGTCACCCTTGTAGAGTGCTGTTGTGGCATAGCTCACAGTAATCTCAAATTCTTGGGCTCAAGCAATCCTCCTGCCTCAGCCGCTGGAGTAGCTAGGACTACAGGCATCGGTCACCATGCCTAACTTTTTCTTATTTTTAGTAGAGACGAGACCTCAACTCTCACTGAAGCTGGTCTCAAACTCCTGAGCTCAAGCAATCCACCTGCCTCATCCTCCCAAAGTGCTAGAATTACAGGAGAGAGCCATGGTGTCTGGCCCTATTGAGATCCTTTGATAGAGCACAGGATACCTTAAATATCTGTTACCCTTCTCTGTTTATTTCCAACAACAAATTTATTCTCTACAATTCTTATATACCTTAATAATGTTAATGACATCCAATTTGGTTATTCACAGCAATCACTCAGAAATATCCAATAAACTTTGTGACCACCAGCCCCTGGAGCAAGAAATCTGATGTTCCCTGAGGCAACTCAGGGACATTGTAAAGCATTTAAAGTTGCTACATGGTTTCCACATTCAGTAATGTCTAACTTCAGGTTCTTGCTAAACATGAAAACTGCTTATAACCCTCTTACCTTTTCATAAATATAAGCTACAAGTTTCAACTGGATGAAGTAGCAAGTAAAGAAGGGTTCACAGTATGTAAGGTAATAGTGTTATTTTTTCAATATTCATTATTTTGGCTGGGTGAGCTCGACCCCATCTATAGCTTCACCAATGCACCCAGATTAGTATGAGCCAATCACAGTAGTTTCATTCTCTGGCTACGTTAATTGGTTTAAGGGTAGATTAAAAATGGAGAAAGCACAATGCTTTTGTCCAATGGCTAAAGGAAAGATATCCATTCTCTCTCTGATCTGTGAACATGAAAGCAAGTTGCCCCAATTAATGCTGACAATCATCATGTGACCACGAGAGTGGCCAGCCAGGGGACAAAGCTGATACTAGCAAAAATGTAGAATGAAAGAAAAATAGGACTGTGGTTTCATAAAACATGAAGATTATTTCTGAACTTTGATGCTATGAGAGCCAATATATTTATAATACACAAGCCAGTTATAATATTTTACATTCTTTGTGGGCAAGAGCATCCTAACCGAGAAGTTCACGTATAATTAGACATGAAATGTCAATCATGTTGTGAAAGATGACAAAAATACAAAACCCTATTTTCCCACAGACTTCCCATTGCAGAGCAGTTTTATCTTTGTTTCTAATGGACTTTCACAGACTGCAGTTTTTAAATTTCTTTGCCCTTGCTAACCTCTTGCTTAAAAAAAAAAAAAGTGTGTTTAAACTTTCTTATTCACAAACAAGAGAGTTTCTCTATTTAAAGCAAAGTCAGAAAACATAGCCCACTGTTTCCTTTTGTGAATAAAGTTTTACCAGAACATAGCGATGCCCATTCATTTACTTACTGTCAATGGCTTTCATGATAAAGTTAAGTGGTTATGACAGATACTGTATTGCATAGAAAACCAAAAAAAAAAAAAAATGTACTATTTGGCCCTTAATATACAATGTTTATTGACTATCGACTTTAAAGAACTTTAACTAGCCTGGGAAAGTAAGCTAGACCGCTTACCTTTTTTTGTTTGTTTGTTTCCTTTTGAAACAGTCTCAACTCCATTGTCCAGGTTAGAGGGCCATATGGTCACCGTTAAGTCACAGCAACCTCAAACTCCTGGGCTCAAGCGTTCCTCTTGCCTCAGCCTGCTGAGGAGCTGGGACTCCAGGTACGCACCACAACACCTGACTATTTTTCTATTTTTAGTGCAGATGCGGTCTTGTTCTTGCACAGGCTGGTCACCGAATTCCTGAGCTCCAACAATCCGCCTGCCTTGGCTTCCCAGAGTACTAGGATTATAAGCATACACCACCACGCCTGACCACAAGACCCCATCTCATAACAAAAAAATAAAATAAAATAAAAATTAGCCAGGTGCGGGTGGTGGTGAATATACCTGCAGTCCCAGCTACTCAGAAAGGTGAGGCAGGAGGATGGCTTAAGCCCAGGGGTTTGAGTCTGTAATGTGCTATGATCACCCCACTGCATAACTGAGATTATCATCTCTTTAAGAAAACAAAAGAAGCCTGCTGTAAATAATTTTTCAAAAACTGACGCTACATATACCAAAAATACCAAGGATATATTAGTTGAGTGCGTGTCTGAACAAATCTATGACGTTCCCTTTAGCCAGCTCAGCTCAATTCGGTTTAAAAAATTTAAAAATACAGCCTATCTTCTCCTTTTATATAACTCTCTGATCAAGACCATAAAAGAGTTAAAATTTTCTTAGGCAGACCCATTTACCACAAGTTGATACATCCTTAGTGTTCACTTATATCAACTTTGCTTCTAGAATCATGGACGACTGCATTTCTCAGATCCTCTCCGCCTCCTTAAAGTTAGATAGAACTGGCCAATTAGTTCTAACCAATTAATCACTGTAAGGAAATAGTTACTCTGGAAAATAACCTGGACTCACACTGGAATTTTGCAGCAGAAATAAAACTTCTGTAGGGTTAAACCACTGAAATCTGGGTATCATTTGTTACTGCATCGTAGTCTACCCTATTTTCACTAACACAGAACTTAACTAAAATAACTTGTTTATACATCTACTGCATATCCATTCACATAAAAAGATGTGAAGTTATGCATGAAGAATGTTTTTAAAATGTGAACTAAACCAAACTCCATAATACAAGAGTCCTTGAATTTCAGAAACCAATTACTTAACCTGACTAACAAGAGACAGCCAAGAGTAAGATGGCTAAACCTTTTTGAATAATGTGTTGTGAGCTCACATTCTTGGTATGTGCAGGTGGCTTGCTAGGAAAAGTGATCACAAATTGTTTAAATTATTTTTTTATTTCTCTTATTTCCAGTGGGAAGGGAGAAGTGAACAAGTATTGGCCCAGCTAGATAATGGAATCACGCAAACAATGGCCCTAGAGATTCACCCATTCCAGTATTCTTTGCCTAGGCAAGTCAGGTCAGAGCTATCCTAAGATGAAAGGTTTAAAAAAAATGGTGAAATATTTCCCAGCCCTCTTCAATGAACAATTAAAAATTTCCCAGGGCCCATCCAGTCCATAATTTGATCTCCAATAGTGACATCAGGGATAATTCTGTAGGAAAGTAAGACATTTATCTTCTATTACACAATCACTGAAAGCTTAGGGAACTGAACTGAACATTTCTAATTTAACATTTAAGAAAAATTACTGGCTCGGCGCCTGTGGCTCAGTGGGCTAAGGCGCCAGCCACATATACCTGAGCTGGTGGGTTCAAATCCAGCCCCCAGACCCGCCAAACAAAACAACAATGACGGCTGCAACCAAAAAACGGCCAGGCGTTGTTGCGGGCGCCTGTAGTCCCAGCTACTTGGGAGGCGGAGGCAGGAGACTTGCTTGAGCCCAGGAATTGGAGGTTGCTATGAGCTGTGATGCCACAGCACTCTACCCAGGGTGACAGCTTGAGGCTCTGTCTCAATAAAAAAAAAAGAAAAGAAAAGAAAAATTACTACAGTGCTTTTTTCCAATGAACTTGTTTTGATCATTTATGTAGAAGAAAGAAGTCCCTCCCTAAAAATTCTTTGAAGTAACTGTCTGATTTCAGTAACAATCTACTACTCCTTATGTATTCTCAATGCAATATGAAAACAGCTGTCAAAGGGGATTTGTAAAGATGCCCATGGATCAGGTGTTACTACACAGGCTAAAATATATAGACTAAAGCTTTGTCAACAAAATTTACACATCTTGCTATGGGCAGTGCCAACCTGTGGATGGGGGGGTCATATTGCTTTTAGTAATGCAAAAATATATTGGTATTTTAAATGTTCATTCAGTGAGGAAAAAAAAAAAAATCACAGGTCTAGTCCCAAACTCCCAGTATGTTAAATCTATATTTTATCTCCTTATTTGATTGCATTATTTATTTGAAGATTATGGATTTAGAAAGACCTTAGGAGACAAATACACAGAGTCAGGGGTTAATTTTCCCATTTTTGTCCCCCGTGGACATATAGGTCTAAAGGACATGCCAGCCAGCAGAAATGAATCATTTGCAGAGATCCAAAAGCTTGCTTTTAAACCTCAGTCTTAATCTTTCACTCTTTTCTCTCCCTATCTCCCTCTTCTCACCTTGGAGGCAAAAATACAGTAGTCATCAATTTATTCCCTGTGGCAAACTTTTACCCCTCAACTCTATCAATCCATTAAATAAACCTGAACTAAATTGGTCGCCATTTCAGAAAAATGGCAGGCTGCCCAGGGAAAAGGTAGACGACTCAGGGAAAAGAAGGAACTTTTGGGCTTGCCTTTCACTTTTGACTATAACAAGCCATTTCAGAACTTGATTACTTTTATAATATCAAAGACAATTTTCCTCAAAATTTAAGATGTTTTTGTGGTAAGACCATATACAGTCCATGGTCTGGGCAGGGATCCTGTCTACTAAATATTCTAAACGGGCAAGGCCTCTACACAACTGATCTGCCAATCCCATAGGTTCCTCCAACAGTCAGTCCTGGTACGTTTCCTCCATGCCTTAGAGACTATTTTGCATAATAGAGAACAAAGTGAAAATTAGGATTCCAGGTATTTTATGACTATATTTATTCTGGAGATTAATTTGAATACAGACGATCACATTTCCTCTCTCTTCTTACAGTTTCTCTACCACCACTGCATAAATCCCTGTTAGACATGGTTGGAATGCAAAATACTACCCAAGAGACTTTCTCCCCCCAACAGGTCAGTACCATCATTCTTATATATCCATTTTCCAATGATTTCAATTTTTGCTCTTCTCAGACTATTATCCTTTATCTCATTTCTCAGCACACAAATAAATCTTGTGAACTGATCTTATTTTGTTATATTTATCTTACATTAATTTCACGTATGTGCATTAATGATTTTTACTCATATTGATGGGAAGAATAGGTACCTGTTATTTATATAGTTTTCCTTAGCTTTCAAAAAGTATCCTGGGGAGGAGTTTTTCTCCCTTATTAAATGTTCTGAGCTGCTTCTTCCCAACCCCCATACATATGCACATGAACAGAATTTTATTAAGAGTCACATGAAGGTGAAGTGCTGTTGTAACTGTGGCCACCCATAGAAAAACACGAACCTCACTTGAGGTACAAATTGGGTGGTGATTTATTTACACCTGTGCAGGTAGGTCGCTGCCCCAAAGGGAAAATGGTCTCGAAAAGATAAAGCAGGCAGCCTTTTATACCTTTTTTGTTGCCATGCCAGCAAGCAAAAAACAAAAGCAGAACGTGACAGTTAGCTAGAGGTGGGGTTACAGTCAAGGGGCTACAGCATGGTAGTTGGCACAGAAACAGTTTGGAAAACTCAGTAGCTTGGGGAGACAGTTTGGGACACTCAGTAGCCTGGGAAACTCAGTAACCTGGGAAACTCTGCTTGAGTAAGTTTTCACCATTGTTTAGTTAGGGAGTCAAGGAACTCAGAGAACTTCCTCATCAGAAACCTGTTCTCAGAATTAACCCAAGGTGGGGGTTGGAGACGTGTGGGGACCAAGGCTGAGACAGGCTGAGACAGACTTGGGTCTTTTGGGGGGCTATTGGCTTACAAGAGTGCAACTTATTAACAGTTTTGAAGGCTATGTATATAGTATGAAGGAATAGTCATAAAAGTCATGAATCGCTTAAAAATGAGAATACGTTGTAAGAAATGCATCATTAAGCAATTTCATCACAGTGTGAATATCAGAATACCCTCATACACACCTTAATGGTATGGCCTGCTACACACCTCAGCTATATGGCATGGCCCAGTTTTTTCAACCAGTGTGCCATGAGAGGATCTTAGATGTGCTGTGAAAAATTTTAAAGATCATTAATAAAGGTATTTTCAGAAGAAACCCAAAGCACAATAAGTATACCCTTTTTTGAACAACATAATTTAAGTGTGCCACCAAAGTTTAACTATAGGTTCAAGTGTGCCGGGAGATAAAAAAAAGGTTGAAAAACATTGGTATAGCCTATTGCTCCGAGGCTACAAACCTATATAGCATGATACTATAGGCAAGTGTGCACAATGTATTTATGTATCTAAACATATCTAAATATAGAAAAGGTGCGGTAAACATATGGCATAAAAGGTAAAAATGGTACATGTAAATAGGGCACTTACCATGAATGGAGCTATCAGGACTGGAATTTTGTTCTAGTTGAGTCAGTGAGTGAGCAGTGAATAAATATGAAGGCATTCAACTTCATAAACACTATATACTCCAGCTATATGACATTTATTTTTTGCTTTGTTTGAGAATAAATTAGCTTACTATAATTTTTTTTACTTTATCAACTTCAATTTTTTACCTTTCGACTTTTTTTTGAGACAGAGTCTCACTATGTTGCCCTGGGTAGAATGCTGTGGTATCACAGCTCACAGCAACCTCCAACTTTTGGGCTTAAGCTATTCTCTTGCCTCAGCCTCCCAAGTAGCTGGGACTATAGGTGCCTACCACAGTGCCCAGCTGTTTTTTGGTTGTAGTTGTCATTGTTGTTTGGCAGGCCCAGGCTGGATTGGAACCCACCAGCTCCAGCGTATGTGGCTAGCACTCTAGCCACTGAGCTATAGGCGCCAAGCCTTGACTCTTTTTTTAATAAGAGCTTAAAATACACGTTTTACAGCTGTATAATTTTTTTCTTTATATGCTTATTCTATAAGCTTTTTCCAGTTTTTACCATTTTTTAATTTATTTATTTTTTTTACTTTCTAAACTTTTGTTAAAAACTAAGACACAAACACATACATTAGCCTAGGCCTACACAGGGTGGGGATCAGCACTAACAACGTCTACACTTCCACATCTTATCACACTGGAAGGGCTTCAAGGCCAATAACATACTGTCATTCACCATGAAAACAATGCCGCCTTCTAGAATACCTCCTGAAGGACCTAAGGTTGTTTTCTTTCCTTCTTTTTTTCTTTTCTTTTTTTGTAATGAGTAAAAGGCATATACTCTGAAATAACAAAAATTATAGCATAATATATTAACCAGTAATAGTTGTTTATTATCATTATCAAGCATTATGTACCATACATGATTATACCTGCCATACTTTTATATGACTGTCAGTGCAGTGGGTTTATTTAACTTTTTTTTTTTTTTTTTTTTTTTTTTGCATTTTTTGGCCAAGGCTGGGTTTGAACCCACCACCTCCAGCATATGGGGCTGGCGCCCTACTCCTTTGAGCCACAAGCACCGCCCGAGTCTCACTTTCTCATCCCTCGGTAGAGTGCCGTGGCGTCACACAGCTCACAGCAACCTCCAACTCCTGGGCTTAGGCGATTCTCTTGCCTCAGCCTCCTGAGTAGCTAGGACTATAGGCGCCCGCCACAATGCCCGGCTATTTTTCTGTTTTGCAGTTCGGTGGAGGCTGGGCTTGAATCCACCACCTTTGCTATATGGGGCCGGCGCCCTAATCCATGAGCCACAGGCACTGCCCCAGTGGATTTATTTAAACCATCAATACCACAAATACATGAAGAATGTGTTTTGCTATAGTGTACATCACTAGGCACAAGGAATTTTTAAGCTACAGTATCTTATGGGGCTACAATGCTATATGTAGTTCATTATTAAATAATGTTATATGGTACATGACTATGTTGTATATGTGAATAAAAATTTTGGTGAAATTCATGTAACATAAAATATTTTTTTTGAGATAGTGTCTAACTCTATCGCTCTGGCTAGGGTGCTTTGATATCACAGCTCACAGCAACCTCACTCTTGGGCTTAAGCAATCCTCTTGCCTCAGCCTCCTGAGTAGCTGATACTACAGATGTGCCCACCACTATTCTGGCTAGTTTTTCTATTTTTAGTAGAGACAGGGCCTCACTCTTGCTCAGGCTGGTCTCCAATTCCTGAGCTCAGTCAATCAACTCCAGTCAGCATCCCAAAGTGTAAGGATTACAGGTGTGAGCCATCATGCTCAGCCAAAATTAATCATTTTAAAGTGAACAATTTAGTGGATTTGGTACATTCACAATGCCTTGTAACCACCATTTCTCCTAAGTTCCAAACATTTCCATCACTCCGAGAACAAAAACTCACATAAGGTCAGGTGTGGTGGTTCAAGCGTGTAATCCTTGCACTCTGGGAAGCCGAGGCGGGTGGATTGCCTGAGCTCACAGGTTCGAGACCTGCCTGAGCCAGAGCGAGACCTTATCTCTAAAAACAGCTGGGCATTGTAGTGGGCACCTGTAGTCCCCGCTACTTAAGAGGCTGAGACAAGAGGATCACTTGAGCCAAGAGTTTGAAGTTGCTGTGAGCTATGATACCATAGCACTCACCCAAGGGTGACAAAGTGAGAGTTTGTCTCAAAAAATAAAAAAAAAAAACCTCATATAGTCATTAAGCATTTTTCTTACATTTGTCCCTCATATTAGTCCTTGGAAATGACTAATATGCTTTCTATCTCTGTATATCTGCGTATTCTAGATTTTCATATAAATAGACCAGACAATATATGCCCTTTTTTGTCTGGCTTCTTTCATTTAGCACAATATTTTCAGGGTTCATCCAAGTTACAGCATACATGCATAATACTCCACTGTATGTATCTGCCACAATTTATCCATTCACCCGCTGATGGACATTTAGGCTATTTGTACCTTTGGGGTATTATAAACAATGCTGCTATGAACATTCCTATCAATGTATTTGTTGGATTCGCTGTTTTTAATTCTTTTGGTATATACTGATGAGTAGAATTTTTCAGTCATATGGTGATTCTTCTTTTATTTATTTAGTATAATTATTATTATTATTTTTTGAGACAGACTCTCACTCTGTCCCCCTGGGTAGAGGGCTAAGGCAGCACTATAGCTCACAGCAATCTTGAACTCCTGAGCTCAAGATAGACTCCTGCCTTGGTTTTTCTATTTTTAGTAGAGACAGGGTCTCATTTTTGCTGAGGTTGGTCTGGAACTCCTGAACTCAAGCAATCTCCTTGCCTCAGCCTCCTGGACTGCTAGGATTACAGGTGGGAGTCCCCATGCCCAACCTATATGATAATTTGGTATGTAACTTGAGAAACTGCCAAATGGTTTTCCATAGTAGCTGAATCAATTTCCACCCCCACCAGACACATAGGAGAGTTCCAATTTTCCCACATCCTTGTCATTTTTATTATAGCCCTATTAGTAGGTGTGAAATGGTGTCTCACTGCTGTTTTGATTTGTATTTCCATAAGGATTAATGATGGCAAGTATCTTTTCATGATTGCTGGCTATTTGTTTTTCTCTGGAAAAATGACCACTTTTTAAATTGTCATTTGTCTTTTTGTTGTTGAATTGTAAGAGTTCTTTACATATTGTAGCCACTAAACACTGATCAACTGCATTTCTTTTCATTTTCTTAAGATTATACATAAAAGTTTTTAATTTTGACATAGGTTTTTTTGAATACAAAAGTGTAAATTTATTTTATATTAGAGAGAAGGGTAATTGTCACATGTCACTTCTGACACTTCTTGCCAAGGCCCAGGACTGGCCAGGTCTTGGGCCCAGCTTAACAAGGTTCTGGATGTGGACCACTAAGTTACCTTGCTCAGGTTCAGTTTCTCTTAGGTGCCTGAGGGCTGTCTACTTTAGCTGGAGAGAGAGAGAGAGAGAGAGACTTAGAGAGAGTAAAGCAGCCTTCTTAGAAAGATAGATCTTAGTCTTTGGCAGAGCTTAATCTTCAGCAGAGAGACACTTCTGCAGGCAGGAGGAGAGACAGAGTCAGAATAAGTGAAGCCATGATAGAATGGGCATGCTCCTTGACTGCCTTCTCCTCCAGCCTAATATAAGGCTGATCTCATGCGTCTCAACACCACAGGTGTAGAGACTGCCAATTTACCACTGCTCTCATCTCGCGAGCTCTCATGCTTGTTAGGCGAGCTAAATCCCTCCCCACGCCCTTTCTACCCAGGTGTTCCATTATTGAGCGATACAGGTATTTCTTATAACTTTCACTCCTCCTGGCCATAGGCTATATAGGCTTCAACAGGAAATAATGGGGGGAGGGGAAGAGATGACAAAGGGAGAGAGAGAGAAGAGAGCAGAGAGTGAGATATGGGGAGATGGGGGCAGGGGAGAAAAAAGGAGAGAAAGGGACAGCCCAGCATCCCAAAGAAAGTAAGGAAGAATGCCAGCCAACTTTGATAAACTTAACAAATAATTTAACTACATTGGAATTCAATATTACACCTGCTGCAAAGAGAAGGATGAGGGTGACAAAGGAGACACAGGGGATAGATGTGGGGGGTAAAAGGGAAAGATAATGCACGTAGAAGGATAGGTAAGAGGTGAATGTCAGAGAAGACACAAAGCCCAAGCAACAGAAAAAGGGAAAGGATAGAAATAACAAATAGAGCTGCAATAAACATTCGGGTACATATATCCATAATTGCTAAGTCGTGGAAGAAGCCCAAAAGCCCATCAACCCACGAATGGATTAATAAATTGTGGTACATGTATACCATGGAATACTATGCAGCCTTAAAGAAAGATGGAGACTTTACCTCTTTTGTGTTTACATGGAT
>CAUYON010077224.1:0-26732 GCA_963573935.1 Arctocebus calabarensis
ATCATATGGCAGAATGTGCCTCATACACAATCAGAAATATTTTGATCGTACTGTTAGAGATAGCCTTCATAGCATTTTTTTGATCACCATATAAAGACATTGATACTCTACATTTAATAAGTTTCACCAGTACCCTGCTAAGATGCACCATAGGTGTGATCCCACTAATTGCCCTCCCTCCACCCATCTTCCCCCCTCCCCTCCCCTCCCTTTCCCTTTTCCCTGTTTTCGTGGGCTGGATCTTTTTAACCCACTGATTCTACTTTCAGAAAGGCCAAGCCAACAGCGCATCCTCCATCTCCCCTGCTTCCCCTGGCAGCTCCCACAGGAGGCTTGTCTGCCTGGCACCTTGGCATGAATCATAGCTATTGGTGCAGCCCTTTACAGAGACATAAATCCACGCCGCCCCTGTTAATTGGTCGGGTTTTGACAGTCCTGACAACGCTGCCTGGCTGCGGATGGTTTAATGGTTTGGTCTAATGAGAAGGTTGAGCACCATCCCATTTGTCAGCCTGTCATCCTCGGTGTGGCTGGGCCGGCCAGGCCGGAGTCTGCTCTGTAGTTGTTATGCCTGGCACAGATCTCATCTGGAGTCCTGCCCTGTGTGCTGTATACTCTCAAGTGCCTGCTCCCTATCATGCAGACTTTTATTTACTCTGGACCTCGCTGAGTGCCAGCACCTCACCATTCACACAGTTGAGCTGCTGGCCGGCACTTTTAGGAGAGAGCTCGCTTCCTTGCCACATTCATCACCATCAGTGTCAACCTGTCTCTGCTTGTTATTCTTGAACCACTTTGTTTCATAAATGAGCCTTTCCTGTAGATGGAGGACGCTCTCTGGGAAGGTTTTGATGGATGTAAATGAGCCCTCAGGAAAAGGGACCCAGCCAGGGAGCTTGCCAGGGAGGCCCCAGCACTGACCACTGTCTTCAGGGCTCTGATGTCACTGCTCTGATGTCAGGTCCACACTCAGATGCAAATAGCACCTGTGCTTTTTTTTTTTTTTTTTTTTTTTGCAGTTTTTGGCCCAGGCTGGGTTTTGGGTTTGAACCTGCCATCTCCGGCATATGGGGCCAGTGCCCTACTCCTTTGAGCCACAGGCGCCACCCTGCACCTGTGTTTTAAGAGAATTTAGTTCTTCACTGAACGTTCATTAGAAAAGGGCTCCCCCATCTCTAAAATGGGGATATTTTCTCCATCGGTTGTTGTAAAAGTTTAAAGCATCAGTATTTTTAGATTCAGTGAGGATCATCCCAAAGGAGGAGAAGGCACGTACACAGAGCTAGGGAAGTTTTTCAGATCCACTTGTCTGTCTGCTCTTCCCAGTTGAGAACTTTTGACTTAGTTTCATAGATGGTCAGGACCCCTCTGAACATAACCTGGCTCCACGGTAAAGCTCTGAGGTCAGCCAACTACGGTTCGTGTGCCAAATCCACCTTCTGTTTGTATAACCTATGAGCTAAGATGTGAGTTATACATTTTTAAATGGTTGGGGGAAAAATGAAAAGTGAAATATTTCGTGATGTGTGAAAATGATATGACATCCACATTTCAGTGTTCATAATTAAAGTGTTGTTGGAACAAAGCCATGTTTTACACGTTATCTGCTATGTCCTTCAACATAAGTACCACACGAGCTTCAACATAAGTGCCACATGAGCTGTTGAATAGTTACAACAGAAACCATATGTTAAGCAGAGCTGAAAGCATGTCTATGTGGCCTTGATGGAAACAGTCTGGCAACTCCTGGGCTCCAGCAGTGATCTAGGAGTTTGACACTTGCTATTTGATTCCATCTGTAAAGCCCATGTAAGTCCTATGACATCCCATGACATTTCCAAAGTATTTCATTTTTCTGATTGTTTTAAGTATTAAATAAGATAATGCTTTCAAGTTCCAAGCACACATAGGTGCTTATAAAATGAGAGTCAACTTTTCTTGGCTTTCCTTGAAAACTCCCCTCTGATGGCAAACAGGTTTATTCCTCCTGCCACTCAGGATGCATTCACAGCCCCTGCCCTAAGCCGGACCCTGAGAAGGAAATAACAAGGGGCAGCTTTGTCTGTGGGGCCCTCTTGCTTTCCCTAGCAAGTGACAACGGCAAAAACAAGTGCTGTGATACATGTAAAATTGGATCCCAGTGTTTCGGAAACACAGAGGGAACTTGTTAATTCAGCCCAGGGTAGTGGGCAAGTCTTCAGAGAAAGAAGGGGAGGCTGTTGGTTAGCATTGCCAAGTGGGTACCCTCTGGAGGTGTGAGAAGAACACGCGGAAATGGGGGTGATCAGCAATGGCTTGTAGCTAGTAGGTATTTTACTCACTACCAGGCACTGTTCTAGGGGTTGTGTGAGTTCTGACGCATTTCATCCCTTTGCACCCCAGTGAGGCAGGTGCTGTTGTAACTGTCCCAGACAGGTAAGCAGACTCAGGCCCGGAGCATTAATTACATACCCAAGGCTGGGCCTGGGTTGAAGCCGCAGCCCTGGCTTTGGAGCTTGGATTTAAGCCTGGAACAGTAGGGAGCCGTTGAGGGGGTTAAGGAGACAGAGCTGTGATCAGGGAGTGTTTTTGAAAAACTAAGTCTCTAGGAGCATAATAGGCCTGATAGCAGGGACACTGTCATTTCCCCAAATGTCAGCCACCTTCAGACTATCATCTTGCCCCTGTATGGTCAGACAGAGGACTGGCTGAAAATAGAGATGATTCCAACCCATGCAGTGACCATCATGGGGAAATGGGAGTAGCTTGTCAGTTATTTGCATGCTGTAGACACTGTTGTGTATTGGAGCTACGCTCTGAGCACTTTCACATGTAGGTGACCTTGGACAAGTCCCTTGACCTCTCTGTGTCCTAGTCTTCATCTGTCAGACTGGTGCCACTTTGTGGGGTGGTCAGGAGAGTTCATGAGATCATGCATGTAAAGTTATTGGGGAAAGTGCCCAGCATCTTAGTGAGTGCTCAAAAAAGTAAGTGTTACGTAGTAGTAGTAGTGGTGTTAATTATTGCTGTGGTCACTGCTGTTACCACGTCCCTGTCTTCAGCGCCATTCCTAGGACATGGCTACATAGTTGGCAGAGCCCAGTGCCAACATGCTTTGGTCTCCAAAGCTAAAAATCTCTTGGCATATTGCCAGTGATTTTCAACCGGTGTGCTGTGAAAATCTTTAAAGATCATTAATTAAATTATTTTTGAAGAAAGCTCAAAGCACAGTAAGTATATTCTTTTATTTTTTTACTTTTTTTAATCCACATAATTTAAGTGTACCGTGGAACTGTAGGTTCAAGTGTGAGATAAAAAAGATCGAAAGATATTGGTTGATATGGCAGAACAGAGCACCTGGGATCTCCTTGTATTCAATGAAAGGACTGGGGCTTGGCTGTATCTACCCTTGACACACTGTGCCCGCGCGCGCACAGACACACACACACACACACAGAGACAGGCTGAAGGTTTTCTGGCCTCACAGGCCGGGGCTGACTGGGATGGAACCCTTCATGGCTGATGGCTCTTCCCTCCCACAGGACCGGGTGGACTTGCTGGAGCGGGTGGCCCTGGAGCATGCGCAGTATCAGGCAGACGTGGATGAGTTCCAGCTGTGGCTGAAGGCCGTGGTAGAGAGGGTGGACGGCTGCCTGGGGCGGAGCTGCCAGCTGCCTCCCCCGCAGCGCCTCTCTGCACTGCAGGTAATGCTCTAAGGTATCTGCTGAGTGGGTGCCCCCACCGTGGGTTCTATGTTATAGTTTATTAATAGGACAGTGCTGGGTGCCACAGGAGATGCAGACATCCATAGCACACAGGCCCTCGAAAGAAGTGTGGAATCCAGTACAAAGTTTGAGGCCTGGGCTGCTTTAATGGAGATCTCTGAAGCCAGCAGGGCATTTGGAAACCCAGGACCACAGTGGCATGGCTTAGGCCAGGGGGTCTAAAATGGGGGGGCATTTTGCACCATCTAGAGACATTTTTATTTGTCACAGCTGAGGGAAGGTGCTGCCATGGGCCTCTGGTGGATGGAGACCTGGGATGCTGCTGACCATCCTGCCCCCCACCCCTACCCCTGATGAAGAATCATCCAGCCACAAGTCAGATGTCACACAAAGGGGAGGAGCCTGGTGTGGCATCAGACCTGTGGGGAGGAAGCTGGGTCTACTCTGGCCTTTCTTACTTGGTCTTAATGAGCCTGAGTCCCCCTGTCAAGTGAGTGGGTAGGTTATCTTCAATAATTCAAGGACCACTTTATAATTTGTTACGCAATAGTGCAGCACTCTGTACTATTTCTTTAATATTTGTATTTAAATTGACTAGCCTTTTAAAGAACTGATGATCATTTGTTGGAAAACATATATCACTCTCATAGTCGGAAAATCCAGCACCATCCATCCATTTATAATCAGTAGAGAATTGTATTTATTTATATCAATCAATACGATGAGACCAAATGAGGCCAGTAGATCCTGTTGGAATCTACGGTGTCACCAGCTTAAGGTGCTGAGCTTAAGGCCACCTCTCTCTTTGTTAAAAAGGAAGATAGCAAATGTCAGGAAGGGTTAAATACAGAGAAACCCCCAACGGAGACTTTCTCCTTGACTTGGTCAGAGGAATTGAAAAAAGGGAAAGAATGAAGTTCTCAGGTTGCCAGTCACTGTTCCAAGGCAGACAGCCGCCCCTTGGGAAGGCCCCTCTGGGCTCTAAACCAGGGATCTAGGAATTGTGTTCTGCACGGCATTCCCAGGTCTGCTCTGGAAAGTGCGGTGTATGTTCCCCACACACACACTCTTCCCCCCCATCTACTATTCCCTCCTTCAGGATATCTTCAAAGACTTCCCCCGGGGCAAGGAGTCTCTGAAGCGGCTGGAGGAGCAGTCCGTGGGGGTCATTCAGAACACGTCCCCTCTCGGTGCGGAGAAGATCACTGGGGAACTGGAGGAGATGAGGAAAGTCCTGGAGAAGCTGCGTGTCCTTGGGGAGGAGGAGGAGGAGAGGCTGCGGGGCCTGCTGGCATCCAGGGGTGCCTGTGAGCAGCAGATCAGGCAGCTGGAGGCAGAACTGGGCGAGTTCAGGGAGGGCCTGCGGAGCTTGGCCCAGGAGGGCCTGGAGCCAGCAGTGGAGGCGGAGACGGAGACGGAGGACGAGCTGGTGGCCCGCTGGAGACGCTACTCGGTGAGTGTGCTGGGTCACGCTACAGGGCAGGCCAGGTGCTGTCTGTGCCTCGGGGTGCTGCATCTCCCAGGTATTTGCTAGACCTTGAGCACACTCATTCCACATCCTGGGTCTTTGGCATTTAAATTCCCTGAGGGGGTAATGGACAAATTGGGTATTTATTCCCATTCTCTGGATGAGGAAACTGAGGCCTGGAGAGATTTCCTTCTGTCCCCATCAACCCCAGGGCCACGTGGCAAGCGGGTGAGTAAATAAGACCAGAGGTGAATCGGCAGCCAGGTTTGGGCCTGGCTGCCACTGTCTTGCCCAATGATGGGATGAGGAAAGGGCTTCCTTAGTGTGAAAGGGGCGTGTTAGGTCAGAAGGGGAAACTCTTAGTGTAGAGATGACGAGGAACAAACATGATGGGGAGGCCTGGAGGTCAAGCAGCACACGCCACAGGGGGAGGGCTCCAGATCTAGACACCTGCCCTTCCCTGCCCTGTGTGCACTCTTGGGAGGCTTGACTTGTCGGCAAAGAGTTTTGAAATAAGAATCAATGACTTTCCCTACCCCTTCTTCATTTATTATTAACTCAGTTTCATGAATCCATTAAAGGAAATATCTAGAAGGAAAGTCATCCCAGATCTTACCTCCACTCTGTCACGATTGTTCTATCATTTTTCTCCCTTCTAATCTTTGCCTGTGTGAAAAAAATATTTTTATAGGAAAAAACCAAGGGTTTGTACACTTCAGGGCTCTCTTCTCATTCGGTCCTGCAGCAGACAAGATTACCCTGTGATGACCATCTCCCCACAGAAAGAACTATTTCCCTTTTAGGACTCTCTGCCCCAGTACGCACTGGGGGTGGTGCAGTACACTGGTAAAAGACAGGAAATTTAAGACCAGATGTCCTGGTTTCAAATCCTGATTTCTCTTCTTGCTAATGAATGGGGTGGACATGTGAAAGCCAAAAAAGGTGTTCAGATAGAATCTGCCACAAAGTCTGGGCTCAGAAGTTATCAGCTTTTACCATGAGCTTCACATAGGGTGGGGGGAGTGGGAAGGGCCAGGAAAGACCTGCCACGTTCCATCTCAGGGATTTTTAGGGAAGCCACAGGTACTTGCCCACACTGGGCTGCTTCTAAAAATTATCCTCCTGGGCGGCGCCTGTGGCTCAAAGGAATAGGGTGCCTGCCCCATTTGCCGGAGGTGGTGGGTTCAAACCCAGCCCCGGCCATAAACTACAAAAAAAAAAAAAAAAAAACTACCCTTCTACAAGGTCTCTTTGCCTCATCTGATTCAGGTGTTACCTCAGTTATGCTCAAGTCCTGTCTAACCAGAAATCAATGAAAGAGAACTTCAGAGTTTATTACTAAACACTTCAATTCTTAAACTAGCATTCATGCTGTTAAAAAAAAAAAATTCCCTCTCCCCATTTTCTTTTTTGTAATAGCAGCAGGCAAACTTCAGGGAAGGCGTATTTTTCTAGTGCATCAGTTGAAAACACCTGACAAGTGTTTGTGAGGGTCATGTTCATCTCCCAAATCACTACAGTAAAGATTTTTATTTGCCCAATGGGAGGTGTTCTGACACCCTGCGTGGACAAGGAAACTGAAGCAAGAGAGGTTAGACAACTTTCCTGTGTTTATACACCCAGCAGGGGAGGCAAGGATTTGTACTTAAACCCAAGCAGTCTGAGCCAAGGGCACATGCCTTTTTTTAGTTTTTGATTTTTTTATAATTAATTAATTTTCTTTTTTTAGAGACAGGGTCTTGTTCTATCACCCAAACTAGAGTCAATTGGCATTAAATAGCTCACTGTAACCTCAAATTCCTGGGCTTAAGCAGTCCACCTGCTTCGGCCTCCAGAGTAATTGGGACTACAGGAACCACCACCATGCCTGATTAATTTTCAAATTTTTTTTTTGTAGAAATGGAGTCTCACTTTCTTGCCCAGGCTGGTCTCAAACTCCTGGTCTGAAGCAATCCTCCTGCCTTGGCCTCTCAAAGTGTTGGGATCCTAGGCGTGAGCCATTGTACCCAGCCAAGAGTACACATCACTCTGTCAGCTCAGGCTCCCAGTTTTAGAAAATTAACATAATGAAAGAGACAGGAATGTGGACACCTGGTCTGAAGCAATCCTCCTGCCTTGGCCTCTCAAAGTGTTGGGATCCTAGGCGTGAGCCATTGTACCCAGCCAAGAGTACACATCACTCTGTCAGTTCAGGCTCCCAGTTTTAGAAAATTAACATAATGAAAGAGACAGGAATGTGGACACCGGTGATCATCAGGCTGTGAACACTGCTGACCTTTCCACCCTCCTCATAGAGAAGAAGGGGCCAGGAGTGATTTGTGATGTCCCTCTGGTGACCAGGGCAGGACTGTCACCCATTTCAGGGAGACTTTTAGCAGCCGAGGTTGAAATCAAGGTGGTATTGTGGCTGATCCAGTTGGGTTAGGAAATACAATTACCCAGCAGGGCTCACCTTCTTAGGCCCCCAGGCAGTTGGCAAACTGAAAATGATGTTCGTTATAGGCATGTGCCTATGAAGACAAGGAAACTGAAGCGAGAGAGGTCAGACAACCTGCCTGTGGTTTCATAAGCAGGGAAGCTGAGCCTCACGGGAGGTCATGCGATAGCCGGGCAGAGTGGCTCATGCCTGTAATCCTAGCACTTTGGGAGGCTGAAGTAGGTGGATCACCTGAGCTCAGGAGTTCAACAGCAGCCTGAGCAAGAGTGAGACCCATCTCTACTTAAAAAAATAGAACAACTAGCCAGGCGTTGTGGCGGATGCCTGTAGTTCTAACTACGCAGGATGCTAAGGCAAGAGGATCACTGGAATCCAAGAGTTTGAGGTTGCTGTGAGCTATGATGATGCCCTGGCACTCTACTCATGATGACAGAGTGAGACTTTGTCTAAAAAAACGGCCCTCCTGTGGTCTGGGCAAGCCTCTCTCCAGAGGCAGCACATGGCCCTGCTGGCCCTGCCTGGGCAGAATCCCTGCTCTCTGGACACTGCTGTGCAGGCTTCTTCATGAATGGTTTATAAGCTGCCCATTCATACCAACCGATTGTGTTTGATCTTCTGGGAACACTTTCATAGACGTCATTACATTTGCTAACTAATTGTATATCGGCAGGAACACCTTTGAGGATGAACAGGGCTGGTGGTCAGATCCCTGCTGCCTATGTGGCATCCCTTGCTGCCTCAGCTGATGCCTCAAAGTCCCCCTATTTGAACTTTGTCCCTTAGGCTTAGCACTCTGATCCCTGTTCATCCTGGGTCACCCCAGGCTAAGCTGAGAGTATCTTCTCCTGCTTCCCAGAGGGACAGGGCAGAGGCTGGTATTGTCCAGGAGGGCAGAAGCACGGGCTGCCTCCTCACACTGGGGGCTCTATGGCCCCCCTCTCTGTACCAGCCACCTTGTCACTACCACACAGCCCACATGATTGGCAAGGTGGCCCCATTTCATTGATAAGGTAACAGCCCAAAGTCACACAGCCAGGAAAAGATACAGGTGGGTTTCCAGGCCAGCTCTGTGTGGCTCCAAAGCCCGTCCTATCCCCGCTCCCCCACCCTACCTCCCAGCAAGGGGCCGGGTGTCCTGCCGGTCAAGGTCAAACTCCGAACTTGTCAGGAGAGCAGGGAAAGACTGCATCTGAAGTGTCTGAGCACAGTGGAGTGAAGCAGTTTGGGAATAGTCAGAGCAGATATCTTCCAGGTCTGCCAAAAATAATAGCAGGGCTCACAGGGCACCTTTAGCTGCATGCAAAGGCCCAGCTATGATGTCAGGTCCACCATTTAGGGACTCTGCAACCCCCAGAAAACTCATAGCCTGAGTTTCCTTGTGAATACCACGTGGACCTGGAGACTAACCTCGTAGGATAGTGAAGCTTAAATGAATGGGTCGCCTGTAGCACTCAGCATGAGGGGTCAATGCTATTTGTATTAGCAGGCACTGGTGTTCCTCATGATAATGCTGGGAGGTCAGTGGTGAGTAAGAGCAAAACTGTAGCTCAGCGACAATAAAGGCTCCAGGTCACCAGGATTGGGAGGCAAGAGAACAGAGAGTAGGCTGAGGGTGGGCCCCCACTCCCTGCCCTCTCACCCCAGCCCACCCTACTGGCCACACTCACCCCTGTACCCACCCCCATCCCACTGAGGACCCTCACCCTGTCCCTGTGGCATTCCATGTGCTATAGGCAATGCGGACGGCGCTGGCCTCGGAGGAGCCCCGGGTGGACTGGCTGCAGGCCCAGCTGAAGGAGGTCATCGTCTTCCCCCATGACCTGCAGCCACTCTCCGAGAGCGTGGTCGCTGCCATCCAGGAGTATCAGAGGTATGGGGGGCGGGGATAGGTGGGACTCAGGACACGCTGGAACCACATTCCCCCCATCTCTAGAACACGGGCTTGCTTTCTCTTGTAGCCTGGTGACTCTTTACAAGTTCTTGCACCTCTCAGCAACTGGCTATCATGGGGTCTCACACGCTGCTCTCTCTGACTGCTTTAGCTAGACAGATGCCTGGACTTTGCTTTTGCCCATGAGAGGCACGCTTCACCCAGTTCTATCTCATCTCCTTATGCAGTTCACCATTGGGAGGGGTAGCAGTGCAAAGGGAGGGCTTTGCAGTACACAAACCCCATTCCCTTGCCCTCTGTTCAACACTGGGCTGTCTGCAGACTGGCCTCCGCCTGCCCTCAGCCTGGGGCTCACTCACAGCGGGGACCTGGGTTTCCTAGCTCAGCAAAGAGCAGAAGTTCAAACAGCCTCCACGTGTGGAAATGAGCACAGCGCAGGTTTAGGATCTGTGGCTGTTTCTGCTATGTGGTTCTCAGAGGTGTTTGAACACAGTACAACTGTCCAGGTAGCTGTGAGGAGCTCGTGCCTCTGCCTGACACAGGGGGGCTCTTCAGAACAAACGGGGAGTTCACCTTTGCTGTGAGTCATTCACCCCTGCACAGCTGTGCAGGCCCCTCATCTGTAAAACTGGGGCAGTGGCCTCACTCCTCTGCAGGACACAGCTGGGAGTGGGAGGTTGGATTTCCTGTGTACAAAGCAAGTCGTGGGACAGAGTGGAAGGGTCTTTCTCTCCCTCTGGTTCCTTTATTGGTGCCGGTTGTCTATGACTGGGTGCTGGACATTGTATTTGGAAAATTATTTTATAGACATTAGATAGGCCTAGCATGATGATGGTATTTTACTCAAGGAAGACTTCATTTTTTTCGCCAGCTACTGGAGGCAGCAGCACCCAATCCAGGGTCTCCATAATTTATCTTCAAGGCTTGTGACTCCCCGGTCATGAGGCTGGGCTGTCAGTCTGTTTGCAGACTATCCTGCTTGCGTGCACTTTTATCCTGAGGACACATCCAGCTTAATGTGAGGTGCAGTTGTCAGAATCTGCCACCTCTGGTGGGTCCTTTCCCTGAGAGGCTGCCCAGACCCCAGCTCAGTTTTGTAGCTACTACTTTTCCAGATTGACAAATGCCTTCAGGGTCAATGTAACTTTGGATGTTAGAGTCACTTTCCTGTTATTTATTAATTTTAAAATTTTGATCAAGCATTTTGCTTGTTGATTTTTGTCCTCAATAAGAGGGCCAGTCTGAATTAACTAGTCTTCTCTTACTAGAAGTCTTCATCTGTTTTCTCATCTAATGCTTTCATCAGAGACTATGAGAGGGGTATTGTGTTGCCCATTTTATAGATGAGAACACAGAGGCTCACTGTTGTTAAGCCATTTAAGGTCATACAGCTGAGTCCAAACACCTGGTCGGAAGCAGAGGCTCTCGTGTATGTGATTTACGAAGTGCCTACGGGGAGCCCCAGCGTCTGTCCTCAGGAGGGCCGAGGCAGCCGGTATTGATCTTCCAGCTCTGTCTTGAGTGTTGCTGCAGATGCTTGCAGCACCTGTGGGGTAGGAGAGAGCAGCGCACACGGAGCCCCTGGGTCCAAGAGCAGGCTCACCCTGGCCTGTGCCCACCCTCTCTCCTCTCCCGGCTTCTCCCCTCCCCAGTCTGAAGGGGAAGAGTACCAGGCTGCGCAGTGCCGCGGGGACAGAGCTATGGCAGCGTTTCCAGCGGCCTGTGCAGGTCCTGCAGCTGTGGAAGGCCCTGGCCCAGCGGCTCCTGAAGGTGACCACCAGCCTGCCAGACCTGCCTTCCCTCCACACCTTCTTGCCCCAGATCGAGGTAACTGGGGTCCTGCCGGGAGGGCTGACCAGTGTGGCTGAGGGTGGGCCGCTGGCCAGGTGTGGCACTTTCACCCACCCTCCCAGGGAAAAGTGTGTTTCCTGCTCCCCCAGACATCTGGGGGGAGCTCATGGCAGCGTGTCTGGGGAGTCCTAAATGCATAAGAATTGCCAGTGCTTGTCTTTTTTCAGTGACCAAGGCCATCTTCTTGGCTCTGGAGTAGAAGGTGAAGCCTGCTGCCTCGTGTGACCCCATACAGGCCCTCGCCCACCAACAGGTCCCTTCCATGGGGACCCTGCTACAGGCAGTCCTCTGGGGAGCATTAGCAGTGCCAGAGAAAGTGTGTATCAGGTCATCACCTTTACTGTGGCCACAGGGAACCAGAAATCTGACACCAGTGGCTTCAAACACAGACACATTCAGGCAGCCTGGGGCCAACTTAACACCTGTGCAGTGTACAGGACCATAGGCCCAGTGTAGCTCTATGCCAGGTCTCCCATCATGGCCCCAGGATGGCTGCTACTACTCCATCCATACAGCACCCCATGAATACCACATATACACACAGGGACGCTCTTCATGGCCACGTCTGCCCTTCATCAGGGAGACAAACCCTGCTCAGAGGCCTGGCATACCTCCCTCGACTGCTGGTCAGTCGAGGTCATGTGACTACATCTGGACCAATCACCGGCTGAGGAGGGTGGGATTGGGTGATGTCTTGTATCAATTACATTCATTTCCCTGGCGCTGGGCACTTTGCCACCCAAACAAAATCCTGGTGTGGGAAAAAGAGAATGTCTGTGTGATGAGCAGCTGACAGTGGCTAGCACAATGCCTGTCACCACGTGGCTCCGATAAGCCCATACATGCTGCCTGTGGTATTAAACTCCAAAATCCATAAAAAGCTCTGTGTCTAGAGATTCTTAAACACAAGCATGCAAAGAGATGCAAAAGTGTGTCAGGTGTAAGCCCTCATTTTATATTAATTTTTATTCTGATCAGAAAAAGGCATAACTACTCAGAGAATGTAAAGATGTGTAAAGAAGAAAAAAAAGCTCCCATAATACTCTTTGGTTTTCTTTCTTTTCTTTTTTTTTTTGAGACAATCTCACTTTGTCGCCCTCAGTAGAGTGCAGTGGCATCACAGCTCACAGTGTCACAGCTCACAGCAACCTCCAATTCTTGGGCTTAAGTGATTTTCTTGCCTCAGCCTGCCAAGTAACTGGGACTACAGGTGCACGCCACAACGCCCAGCTATTTTTTTTGTTGTGGTTGTCATTGTTATTTAGCAGGCCCAAGCCGAATTCAAATCCGCCAGCCCTGGTTTATGTGGCCGGCGCCCTAACCACTAAGCAACAGGTGCCAAGTCTCCCATGACATTCTGAGCCATAGGGCCACTGTTGATATGTCAGGCACTCTCTCCATCACTCTTTTGTCTAACTTGGTATTATGAGAACCAGTCACCAGCATTGGCCCCCGTTCCTCCTGCATAAATTATGCCAGCAAAGACCCATACCTGCATTTTGGAGTTTCTATCCTGTGATTTTCCATTTGGGGCTCATGTTGGAATAAGGACATATTTTCTCTCTCCATAGTTTGTAAACTGCAGAGTATAGCCCTTCTTTCCAAGGGTCCACTGAGCCCCTTCCCCTCCATACTCCAAAGGATGATGATCCGTCTTTCTGGGGCACTCCCCAGGGCTCCCCAAAGTGGATTTCATATGTGCCACAAACCTCAATCTGAGGTCAGAAACTCCCAAACCTACTTTTTATATCTGATAAAATCCATCTAGGCATTTCCATGAGGTATGGTCACCAACAGACAGAAGATTTAATGAATTAATTATATTTCTGTGCATTTCATGTTATATAGTTGTTTATTCTTATATTTTCACTCCATGCATTTGAGGTTTTTCTCAGCATAATTTAAAATCATTCAAATAAAAGTGATAACATCATGGTATAACATTTTATTTTGGAGTATGCCATAATTCAATGGAGCCACAATTAGAGGTTCAGGTGGCTTCTCATTTTTCACTGCTGTAATTAATGTAGGTTGGATATCTATGTGTACATATGTTGGTTTCCATTTCTACCATTTTCCTCCTCATTTTGCAGGCGAGGGATTGGAGCCAGGGCGCCTATTTTCCAAAGAGGATACTTGGGTTCAGGACTGCCCAAGGCCTCCCAGCTAGGACATAATCCAAACTCACAATTGCAACTTTCTGGACTAACTTCTTAAGCCTCACCATACTGTGTCTGGGCTTGATGAAAGGGGGGTGAAGGTGATGTCTTTGTGACCATTGACAGCCAAGTGCTTTCACATGCAGGTCACACTAGAATAGCTGCGTCAGCTGTGGTTATATAGCCTCCTCCAAGACAGCGTTTGATTCCTCAACCAGGAATTTTCACTGCTGTCTTGAACTCCGACAGCAGTAGGTCAGACTTTGCTTAGGAAATTGATCGTTCTATGTCTAGATGGACTTGACTTACCTGAGTTAGAATCTTTGTTCTTCCTCTCCCAGTCCCATGCCCACCTAAGTGTCTTAAGTCTGAGAGTGAATTCTAAGTAACATCATCAGGTATAAAATAGAAGGCCTCTTGCCAGTTGAAGAGAAATCTTCTCTAGAACCCCTGATCCTAGAGAAGCCAGAAGTGCTAAGCTAATGCAGCTTGGTTCAGGCTGTAGTGTTGCAGGGCTTTGGGGCACACAGAGTGAGTGTGGGCTGGGAACATGGTCAGGGCAGGCTTCCTGAAGGAGTGCAGAGTTCAGGCTGTGTGAGATCCAGCTGCCATTACATGAGGCTTCTAGTCACTTTGGGTCCCCTCTTTGTCTACCAAGCTCCCACATATCACCATTAGCAGCACTCTGTTGAGGGGTCACCTCTTCTGGGAAGTCTCCCTGGGTTCCCCCTGATCATGCTCCCCAGTCCCATAACCCCCTTCAGAATGTCCAAAATGCTACTGGGAGGGGAGGTCCCAAGGTTGTCAGTGATGGGGGGTCACCGAGTAGAGGATCAAACTCGTTAGGTCTGGGTTCACCTGCAATGTGGAGGGTCAATTCTGGGGGGCTGACTGCGAGGCTGAGGGTGTGCCACAGCCACAGCAGTGGTGAGGGAGAGTATCAGATTTTTGAGACACACAGGATGTACTGAGATGAATGTGGGGGTGAGAGAGGAACAAAAGTTGGCCTTGACATTCAGGATCTGCCCAGCGCATTCCTGCCAGCCCATGTTTCTATTTAGGTTTGCTGTTCCTCAGACACCAGCACAAAGGTGCAGCTTCCTGAGAAGTTACAGCCAGAACAGGTGTGCTGCTGGCTCTGCTCCCGAGCTCTGTGGTTAATGGAGGCCTTGTCTCCACAGGCAGCCCTGACGGAAAGCGCCCGCCTAAGAGAGCAGCTGACGATGCTGCCGCTGAAGAGAGAGCTGCTGGTCGGCGTCTTTGGCCAGGAGAGAGCCACAGCTCTCCTGGAGCAGGTGGCAAGTTCCGTGAGGGACAGAGACCTGCTGCATAACAGTCTTCTGCAGAGGAAAAGCAAACTTCAGGTGGGTGTCACTGGGCATCTGCTTAGGACTCGAGCCTGGCACTGGTCTGGGGCCACCCTTCCAGGCAGGCGGGTGCCCTGTGTTCTGATCTCAGCTCCGCCACTTGCTTCAGGCTCCTCATGGCTAAACTGGGTAGGATTCTTGTGTGGTCCCTCTAATTGATTCTCTGCTCACCTGTCTGCTTTCCAACCCTCGCTGCATTGCACTTGGACTGAAGGAAGCCCAGTTTTCTGCAGAAAGCTGGGGGACAGTCACATACGAAAATGCAGATAAAAGTACTTGTAAACTTTCAGCCACCATAGAGCTGGAAGCTAGCTTTATCAGTGACATATTTCTAAATGACTGCATGAAGTCAAAGACATGGCAGGCATGACATATTGTGAGCAGTTAATTGTTATGTAACAAATGTCTGCTGAGTCTCTCATGGTGATGAAGGTAATAGCTCTGATCTACAGACATGGATTATGGGCCAGGAACTTGTTAAGAGCTTCAAATCATCGATCTTATCCAATGCAAGTAAGAACACTATGAGGAAAGTGCTGTTACTTTCCCTGTTTTATACATGAAGAAACTGAGGCAGGATGGTCAAGGAAGTGGCTCCTGGTCTATGGGTGGCAGAGCCAGACTCTGCTCTTGAGCTCAGCTCCTGTGCACTGTTGCCACAATCAGCAGGTAGCTAGGAGCATGAAGAAAGCCCAGGTCTTTACCCTCAAATGCTCGCAGTCTGGTGGTGAAGACAAATAAATACGCAATTTCCAGGAGGAATCACAGTGCTATTCCAGAGCAAGGGTTTGAGAAGTGTTTCTGGGAAGGGCCAGATGGTGAAGGTTTTGGTGTTGGCAGGGCAGGTGGTCTCTGCTGCAGCTGCTCATCTCTGGGCCTGTGACGTGAAAGCAGCTGTAAATGAATAGGTGTAGCCATGTTCCAGTGAAATTTTGTTCACAAAAACAGGCCTCTGATGGGATTTGGTTGGTGGATGGAGGGATGTAGCTTGCCAGCCTCTGTTCTAGAGGGGTATGGTCTAAGTGTTATGTGAGGACACTATGGTGACTCTAAGGAGAGGCAGTGAACCCCATCAGGATTTCGTGAAGTGGCATGTGAGTCAGTATGAGCTGTCCAAGACCAAGGGCAACCTGGCTGCAAGGGTCAGGTCTTCCAACAACGTGCCTCTGAGGAAAGCTTCTAATGTGCATGCTGCCCGGTCTGTGTCTCTGCAGAGCTTGCTTGCTCAGCACAAAGACTTTGGAGCTGCTTTCAAGCCCTTGCAGAGGAAGCTCTTGGACCTCCAAGTCAGGGTCCAAGCCGAGAGTGGGCTGCAGCGGGACCTTCCTGGAAAACAGGCCCAGCTCTCCAGGTTGCAGGTAAGGGGTTGTGGGGCCTGAGTCACCCCTGCCCAGGTGCTCAGCTGCCCCTGGAAACATCTCCTTCATCTAGCAGTAACCAGCAAAGCAGCAGCTGGCTTGTGCCAGGGATTTGAACTCTGTCTTGAGATCTGACCTTTCATCTCACAGAATCTCCTCCTATTTATCTTATGGTTCCTCAATTTACTGACTCTTGAACCTAACAAAATGATAAGCTTTTTGCTTACTCCTCAGTTCCAAAGTCCAACACGCATTTGTTTTTAAAATTTCTCACGCCTTTCTTCCTCTTTTCCTGCCCTTCTTCTTTCATGCGACAGACTATTACTGAATGCCTCTTATATTAAGTATTCCTAGTGAGTCCAGAGACTTTCAGTTAAACAAACCAATTTGGTTATGAAGAATAAATGTTTAAAAACACTCGTGGACCGAAAGTAGGCTGGTCACTGGTTATTGCTGGCTGGATAAGGGGCTTGCTGGTTTTTAAAATGCATGTGATGCACATTTATCTTTTAAAAACTCAAGCTCGCACATAAATTGAGAGTGTTCTGGGGAAGACATTAAAGATGGTGAATTTTGGGCAACACAATTGGGATATGCTTCTTTATGACAAGAAGGCAAGTACCAGTCCAGCTGTGAGTAGTTTGTCCCTGAGATGCAGTCTAGTTTTGTAGCAGAGTTTATTTTTGTGGTGTCCCAGGATATTTTTGTCTGATTTTTTAAAATATCTCCATTCCTGGCTCGGCACCTGTGGCTCAACAGGGTAAGGCGTCAGCCACGTACACCTGAGCTGGCGGGTTCAAATCCAGCCTGGGCCCTCCAAACAACAATGATGGCTGCAACCAAAAAATGGCCGGGCATTGTGGTGGGCGCCTGCAGTCCCAGCTATTTGGGAGGCAGAGGCAAGAGACTCGCTTGAGCCCAGGAATTGGAGGTTGCTGTGAGCTGTGATGCCACAGCACTCTTATCCAGGGTGACAGCTTGAAGCACTGTCTCAAAAAAAAAAAAAAAAAAAAAAATCCCCATTCCTCTGGGCCCACCAGACCAGCCATGTGGGGTGGGAAAGCCCTGGCCCCTGGGGAAATCTCTCCTCCCACTCCAGGCTGTCCTTCCCAGAGTCCCCATCCTGATCAGCCCCCAACATGGAAGAGCAAAAAAGACAGCCCACCCCTTCCTTTCTTCTACAGGGGCTGCATGAAGAGGGGCTGGACCTGGGGGCACAGACGGAGGCTCTGAAGCCTCTCATCCAGGGGAATCCCACTCACCAACACAAAATGGACCAGCTTTGCTCTGACTACCAAGCCCTGCAGAGGTCTCTGGAGGTAAGGGGAAGCAGGAGGGTTCACGCTGAGGCAGGGACCAGGCCCCTGGGAGCCTACACCCCTAGAGTCTTTTTCCCTCTTTACTTCTTTCCATCCAACCTGATTTTCTTTTCTTTCTTTTCCTGCCCTTCTTCTTTCATGCAACAGACTATTACTGAGTGCCTCCCATATGCCAGGCAGCGTTCTAGGCCCTAAGGAAGGAGGCAAATGAGCAAGACATTCAAGGCCCCTGCTCTGCTGAGGTTGTGTTCTAGTGGGTAGATGGACAATTAATCAGCAAACAAGTAAACACAGGATTGTTCAATGTGCTCCTCCCATCAGCCTGGCACACAGGAGGCCCCAGTGCTCTGCCCAGTATGTTTGAGTCCTGGAGGCCACAGCGCTTTGGCTGCACTGCCCCCTAGTGGCTACCTGAGGCCTTTCTGGCATTCACACGGGACCCATTCTCCACCCGGCAGTGGCAATGGAACTAGTTGAAATACAGACCCAGGTACAGTTCTGACATTCATATGGAGTCCTAGGTCTGACTTTGAGGCAGGCCCCTGGGAGTTAAGCTGGGTCTCTGGCAACCAGTGCAGGAAAACCCAGTTTAGGAAAGTTTTCTCCATCCTGATCCTGCATGTCCTACCTTAACAACACATGTTCCTAACATCCCCATTATAATCTTGAAACTCTTAGATAATTTAAGTTACCCACACAGGAAATAAAAGATAGTAATTATAGTGAACTACTGTCCCCTCTTCAATACGTGGGTACTCTCAGGTGGCCATGCTCCAGATATGGGAGGCCGGACACCTCCCTCTGCCTGACAGCCATGAGTACCCAGTCGAGTGCACTGCCAGCAGGGCCTCTGAAAATGTGCTTTTCTGAAATGTGAACAACACTTGGCAAAGTTGTGATCAAAGCAAAGGCCAGCCTTCCATTGGTTTATACATTCCTGGGGATGTCAGGAATTTTTTGTCAAAGTAGCAAAATCCTCTTTGTATGGTGTGTTAACTGGAGTGAGAGTCTAAGCTTAGGCCATGGTTTTTTGTTTTGTTTTAGTTTTGGTTTTGATTTCAGTTTTGACTTTTTTATTGCCATGGATATTGGTAAGATGTTAGGAAATCCTGTGGGCTAGAAGGCAATTCTGCATTGGTGGACATCCTCCCAAGGGCAGCAGGGGCACCCATCCCTCTCACTGTATCTACCAGCATCTCCCCCACCCCATCGTTATTACAGAAACCAAAAGGTCCCCCCATGGACTTCTAGGAAACAGGTCACTACCTATACAGACCTGTTGGTCTAAGTGACAGTTAAGGTCCGGCATTTAATTCCAGTCGATAAACTAGCAGCTAGTGGTCTCTAGGTTGAGGCAGGGAGAGTAGAGAAATAGGAAACATTGTCTGCCCCCTTCAGGCCCCCATAGAAACCCATGGAAGCAGCAAAAGTCAGGTTTAACACCTACATACAAATGATGAGCTATGTTAACCATTGTAAGAAGAAGCATTCCCTGAGTATCATTGGGGGTTGCAAGATGATGTAAGTATTCCCCTTCTGTCATACTTACTTATTCAGTTTACACACTTCTTATTTTTTATAATTTTTCTTAAGGCAGAGTCTTACTTTGTCACCCTGGGTAGAGTGCCATAGCATCATAGCTCACAATAACCTCCAACTCTTGGGCTCAAGTGATCCTCTTGCCTCAGCTTCCTGAGTAGCTGGGATTATAAGTACCTGCCACAACACCTGGCTAATTTTAGAGATGGGGTCTCATTCTTGCTCAGGCTGGTCTTGAACTCCTGAGTTCAAACAATCCATCTGCCTAGGCCTCCCTGAGTGCTAGGCATTAGCTACCATACCCAGCCTATACACTTCTTTAAAAAGAAATTGCCCTTCTGGGCGGCTCATGTAGCTCAGTGAGTAGGGTGCTGGCCCCATATGCTGGAGGTGGCGGGTTCAAACCTGGCCCTTACCAAAAACTGCAGGAAAAAAAAAAAAAAAGAGAGAGAGGGAGAGAGAGAAATTGCCCTTCTGGTATTCAGTATTTCAGTCTAATAAGTCCCAATCCAGCAGGTGATGTCCACGTCCCCCGAGGGGATGTGTGTCCCATGTTGGAGATCACAGCTCTGTGCAATAGGGCATCTTTGAAGGTGAAGGTGTTTGGTCTTATATTGGTAACAAGGGACAGATCGTGACAGCATTGTGAGAACTCAGAGAAGTGGAGTTGAGATAATTTTTTAGGCCCTCCTAATAGTCCATTGAGGCCAGATGCAGCAACATCCCCAGCCCCTGGCCTGGGCCTGGCACCCAGAGGGATGCAGGAAGGCAGGGCCCACAGTGGCCATTTTAGCAGAGAGTCATGAGGACCTCATCCAGGGAGCACAGAGGAATGGGACCATAGGCCCTGGGGTCTGACTAGGAGGGGTGGGCTGAGGAGGAAGGGCCCACAGGGGCCCAGGGGACGTGGCAAGGAGGATGGAGAATGGTAGGCTGATCTCCTGGGTTCAGTGCTCAACCCTCAAACACAGAGTAGAACAAGACTCCTCCCTCAGAGCTGAGCAGCAGATTGGCCCAGGAAAGAAGGGTACAAAATGAAAGACTATTTGGAAAACTTTTTATTGAAGCATCATCATATACAAGAAAAGGAATATCTAAGTATGAAGCTCAATGAATTTAAAAAAAATTAAATATGTCTGTGTTACCAGCACCCAGATAAAATCCATGATAATGCCAGCCCCAGAGTCCTGGCACCCCTGAGGCACTTCCCTGCCCACCATCACTGATCCTTGAGGGTCAGCCTGACCCCAGGCTTATCACACAAAGAATATCCCTTATTTTATTCTTTATTGAAATTTAATCAGATGGAATGTTTTCTTTTGTATGTGAGTAAATCTGTCCATAATACTGCCTGTGGTTATACATGGTTCATTGTCACTGTTTTAGAACATTCCATTGTGTGAATCTACCACCGTGTATTATTCGTTCTACTCTGGATGGGCACGTGGATAGTTCCCAGTTTGGGGCTATCGCAGGTGACATCACAGGGTGCCCAGTGGTGAGGATATGTTCCCATTTCCATTGAGTGTACCCCAGCATGAATGGCTATGTCACGAGATACCTCCATGTTCAGCTATCGTAGATACTAACCGACAGTTTCCTTAAGTGGTTGTGCCAATTTACACCTGCATCAGTGGTGGATAAGAGCTCAGATTTCCACCTCCCCCTTCACCTAGACCTGGTAGTGTCCATGAAAGAAAGGCAGATTCAGTAGCATTTTAACCCAGAATTGATCTTCCAGGAACAGATTCCTTGTGCCCTGCAGAAGGAAGGACCTGTGTCTTGCATTGCTGCTGGGTGGGGACCCCTGAGGACCTAGGCAGGTCCGGGAGTCCTACAGGGTGGGGCTGGTGCCTGAGGTCTCTTCTTTGACCAGTGCTCAGGGCTCCCTGGTCCCTCTGGGCTGTGTTGTAGGACCTTGTGGACAGGTGTCAGCAGGGCGTGCGGGAGCACTGCACTTTCAGCCACCAGCTGCTGGAGCTGCAGCGGTGGATGGCCATGACCACACAGAAGCTGGAGTCGTATCAGGGAGACACCAGCCCCCAAGATGTTGGGTCTCAAGAGCGTGAGGTGGAGGTAAGGCAGTGATTTCCTCACCTGCATCCCCAATGCCAGCCTCAATAGGGCGAAGCTTCCACACTGGGCGCAGGGACCTCCCTCAGCCTGAGACCTCACCTTGTGTGCGTGTGTCCACGTGTCCTTTAGAGGCTGGTGGCAGAATTTCCAGAGAAGGAGGCCCAGCTGCCCCTAATTGAAGCTCATGGCCTGCTGGTAATGGAGAAGTCTTCCCCGGACGGGGCTGCCGTGGTGCAGGAGGAGCTCAGGGAGCTGGCAGAGGTGTGGCGGGCCTTGCGGCTGCGGGAAGAAAGCCTGCTGAGGTGAGAGTGCCTGCCCGGCTCTGAGCCTTGTCTAGGACAATGCCCCTCCTCACCCATGAGAGCCCGAGGGGCTGGTGGAGCAGACGGCAGGGGCTCTGCTGAGCCCGGTGTGGTGCCAGGTGCTCGAAGCATATCCACTCTTTGGCCCAATTGGTGATTCTAGCAGGGGCAGAAAGAGCCAGGAGATGTCCCTGGCCTGGGAGTTTACCTGCAGCCTATTCTGGCTTGAGCCCCAGTTTCCCTATCTGTATCAATGGGTGTATGAACCTTCAGAACACAGTAACACGGCTTTAAAGTCAGAAACTGGACGTGACTGTGCCTTGGGAACACTCTGATGGACCTGAAAGGGGGCACTGACTTGCCACCCTGCTGCTCCAATTCTGTTCTCTGACCTGGGGGCCCCATCCCACTCACACTGAAGGGACTGAGTTTATCTTCTCAGCCTCATCAGAAACTGGCAGCTGCCGAGGATAGAAGTAGATTCAGGGAAGAAAATGGTTTTCACCAACAACATCCCGAAGTCTGGGTTTCTCATCGACCCCACAGATCCCGTTCCCAGACATCGTCACCGGGTGAGTCTGTCCAGTGGGCCTTCAGCAGAAGGGGCAAGTCCCAGGTCAAGGAGAGTGGGGGAGTCTCCAGCACAGCCCCCTCTCTGCCCAGGGCCACATGCTCAGCTGTAAGGACCTGTCCCTGCTATTGCCCAAGGAGCACTCCCCTCACTACACAGAGGGCCTCAGAGATCCCAGACTCGGCAGAGCCAGGCCAGTGGGGGAGGATGTGGACATCCCTGGGCCAGAAAGGAACTCACCTCTCTGACCCACTAGCAGCAGCCACTGCAGGGAGGAGGGCCCCAGGGCACCAACTTGAGGGACTGATACGTGCCTGCAAACTTGGGCTCAGAGAACAGGGAAGGCAGCAGAAATGCAGAGATACAGGCAAAACCTGAGGCTCTCTGGCCATATTGTGCAGGTGTGAAACGCTACTAAAATGTGTCAGCAACTTCCTGCTGGCCCCAGATTGGAAACTGAAATACCACAAGATGGGTATATTTTTATGCCATAGGTTTATTTTGTAAAAAAGAACTAACAGCATTCTATCATCCATCACTTTCCCCTACTGCCTTTTATTTTATTTTATTTATTTTTTTTAGTTCAGCTGGGGCTGGGTTTGAACCCGCCACCCTTGGTATATGGGGCCAGCGCCCTACTTGCTAAGCCATAGGCACCGCCCCAACCTACTGAGCCGTGTTGAAAAGATAGTTATTACTTGTTCTTCGAAAACAATGTGTCAAATTATTCACTCTCCCATTCATTCTTTCATGCACTCATTCAAAACACATAGTAACACTGAATGTTACTATGTTCTAAGGACTGTTGCTCAGAGTTGGAATACAGCTACAAATAACACTCTTGCCCTCAGAGAACTTAGATTTCAGCCCAGAACTTTTCAGACTGTGATGTGCACCTGACCTTGTGTTAAAATGTGTGTTCTGAATCAGTAGGTCCAGCTGGGGCCAAAGATTCAATTCTACATTTCTAACAAGCTCCCAGGACACACTTATACTCCTGGGCCCAGGAACAAAGGAGTAAGATCCACAGGCAGTTAAATATGGGTTCGCAAAAAGCCCGACACAGTCAGCAGATGGGCCAGATGCTAAGGGAGTCTGCAGGGAGTGTCTGTGACCTGGTTCTGGGGCAGGGAAACCCTCCTGGAAGATGTGAAATGTTGGTGGAATCCTCAAGGCTGAGTGGCAGTGAAGGAGAATCAGGGAGGGAGGGGACAGGCAGAGAGGACAGGGTGTGCACACACACCCAGAGAGAGCTAGTGCCAACTTGAGGGGCTGGGAGATTTTGTGGACTTGGGCTCAGGGAACAGGGGAGGCAGCAATGATGCAGGGGCACAGTTGGAAGCAGAGGCTCTCTGGCCATACTAGGGAGGTGTGAGAAGCCACCCAAGTGTCTCAGCAAGGACTTAGCTGAACTGACTTTCATTTTAAAAAGATCACTCTGGTCATGGAGCCCAGAGGGAACATCTGGGTAGAAGGGTGACCATTGTATAGCCCTCCATAAGGCTTCTACCAGAGGCCCAGGGAGTGGAAAGTGAACTGTGTTCTTGGTCCCTAAATGTGGCCACTTTGAAGAGAGATTTATCCCTCCTCCCCCCAGTCTCTCCCATCACCTTTTGGGCATATTGTCCTTGACCCTGTCCTCTACCTCAGGTGGATCACTCAGACACATGGCTTGTGGGTTTTTCTACCTCTGAAACTTTGGTCACCTGCCTTCCTATAGGCAGATCTGCCCCGGGAAGATGAAGGTAGCCATGACGACTTCGCCCAGCTTCTGAGGAACTTTGAGCAGTGGCTGCAGGTGGAAAATTCCAAGCTGGTTAGAATCATCGCAATGAGAATGGCCACAGCCAAGGACTTGAGGACCAGAGAAATGAAACTGCAGGTTTGTTCCCAAGGAAAGATCCCCTTGCACATAGGGTTTGAACCTGCACAGGTTCGCCACCAAAAAGTCCTTCTAAAAGAAAGGGACCACAGACATAGTTCATGATCTGTTCTCCCTTGTTTGTAAATAATGATTTTAAAGCATTTTAGGTTCAATGATTTTAGAAGAACTTTCCCTGGCATTCTTCTATTCATTCAGCCTACTTCTGTACTTCCCTGTTTGGACACTATCATCATTAACCACTTGACTCCTATATCTGTTAGCTATTTCTATGTAAAAAAACTACCCTAATAGTTTGTGGTATGAAACAACAAGTATGTATCAAACCCATGCTTCTGAAGCTTGGCAATTTAGGCTGAGCTCAGCTGGATGGTGTTTCTTGTTTGGGCTGGGCTCCTTTATCTCTCTGCTGTCAGTGCTTCTGGGGGCTGGCAGACTGTTGGATATGAAAATGAATGACCTGGACCACACCATCTCTTACAACCCTATGGGACAGCCTGGATTTCTCATGGCAGAGGCAGAGTCTAAAAGACCAGCTGGGAGCAGGCAAGACCTTTTGAGATCTAGGCTAGGAAAGGGGATAGCATTCATTCCCACGCATTCAGTAGCGTAAAACCAGCGCAGATTCAAGGGGAGGGAATATAGACTTCACCCCTTGATGGGAGGGACTGCAAAGTCATATTGCAGAGAATGTGGATGTGGCTAGGAGAGGGAGGATGGGAAAGTCATGGCCCATTTTTGTGTCAATCAGTTTACCATACAAGTCTTTCTCAACCAAATCCTAGCCCACCTCTCTTTTTTCTTATTTTTCTGCGTTTGTATATGATATGTGAAAGTTGGATTTTTTTAATTTATCCTGCTTAGAATTCATTTGAACTTTTGAATCTGTGGTCTAGTGTTTTCCTGGAAAATTCTTTAATATTATCTCATAAAACATTGCCTCTGCTTTGTTCCCTTTCTCCTCTCCTTCCATGGTGTCATTTAAACATGTTATTCCTTCTCACTGTGTACCTTACATCTCTTGCTCTCTCTTATGTACTTTTCATCTCTTTTGTCTCTTCATGTTGCGTTCTGGATAGTTTTTTCTGGTCCATCTTCCAGTTTCTTAATTCTCTCTTTAGCTATGTCTCATTTGCTTAAGTTCATAACCTTTTTTCTGTTAAGTTCTTAACCTTTTCTTTTTTTTTGTTTAGCAGGCCCGGACCAGGTTCAAACCAACCACCCCTGGTGTATCGGGCCAGCCCTCTTACAACTGAGCTACAGGCACCCAGCTTTTAACTTTTGTTATTGTATTTATCAGTTCTAGAACTTGTGTATGGTTTTATAAAATAATCTTTTCTGTCATTTTTCTTTTTTTTTCTGAGAAGGAGTCTCACTCTGTTGCCCTAGGCTAGAGTATCATGCCATAGCTTCTATACTGTTGCTGAAAAAAAAATTTTTTTTTTTTTTGAGACAGAGCCTCAAGCTGTTGCCCTGGGTAGAGTGCCATGGCATCACAGCTCACAGCAACCTCCAACTCCTGGGCTCAAGCGATTCTTCTGCCTCCACTTCCCAAGTAGCTGAGACTGCAGGCACCTTCTACATCGCCCAGCTATTTTTGGTTGCAGCCATCATTGTTGTTTGGCAGGCCCAGGCTGGATTTGAACCTGCCAGCTTAGGTGTATGTGGCTGGTGCCTTAGCCACTTGAGACACAGTTGCAAATTTTTTAAGCTTGTCTTTTAATTCTTCAAACTCAGTAACATAGCTATTTGATAGAGCCAAATAATTCTAATATCTCAAGGCATTTTAGGAATGTTTCTGTTATATTAAGTATCATTTCTACCTGTTCTTCTTGATTTCTTGTGTCTGTGTATAGCTGCTTTGATTATGTGCTAGACATTGTGTTTGAAAAAATATGTGCAAGGGTGATTTGAGATTTTGGATAATCTCTTCTGCTAAACAAAATTCTGTTTGCTATGGCTGGGCAAGTGCAGCCTTTGTCATTCTGGGACACCTGAGTTCAAGTTCAAGTTCACTCAGATGACTTGGAGCCAGGGTGCAAGTCCACGTAAGATCTAGATTCACTTCTGGTTCACCTTTACTCTGAGCTTGAAGGCTTTAGGAGTCTCAGATAAAGGGTGAATGGTTTTTTGGAATCTTTACCCCTGTAGGTCTCAGTGAGGCTGCCAAAAGCACAGATCTGTTTTACAGCAATTTTTTTCCAAATTGGAAAATATTGTAAGGGCAAAAGCAGGCCTAAACAATGCTGATTTCTCTGTTATTTTAGAGAAGGGGAGGAAAAGAGGACGAAATGAGTTTTTGGTCTGATGTGCCTCACTCTTTCATTAACTCCTTAAGGAAGGACTTGTTTGTAATATTTGATCCTCAGTCAGAGGTTTGGTCCTAATCATCTGCTTGACCCTTCTTGCCCACTCCTCCTGTCTCATGCATAGCTACCCCTCTCATTTCCCACCACTACGACCACCCAACTCCAACCACATCTGAGAAGACTTTCAGTTTCCCGAGTTAAACCCCATTTTTCTTGTACAGTTTACATCCTAGTGGCTCTGAGAAGCTAAGCAAACTGTCCCATATTGTACAGCTAATAGGATGGGCATAGTCAGGCACCAAAGCTAGGATTTAAATCTAGGCTTCTGGATTTAGAGCCCTGCTTCTGCACCCTCATCACACACTTTTTAAGGAGTCGTAAGAAGAAAAGGTGCCATCCTAGGGGAACATGGTACTATCTTTTATTTATTTATTATGAAGTCATATACACATAGAACATGAATACATTTATGTATATGTGGGGTACAATGTGTTTTTTT